>CM040805.1:36351327-36371327 GCA_022829025.1 Squalius cephalus
ATATATATTTTTTTTTAATAATGTACTGGAGCATTCATATAAAGCACATCTCCATAATCCTAGAGTGATAAAAAGGTTGGAGATACCAAATATTTCCTTGCACTAAAATAAAATAAAGATCTGTTTCTGAAATAAAAACCCAATTTAAGCTTAAGTTTAGAAAGTAGTTCATTGATATGTAACTTAAAATTTAATTGACTATCAAATTAAATATTTCTGTCTTGTTTTCCATGTACAAATATCTACATTTTCTTAAATCAAGATTTACTGAAGAAGAAAAATAAGCACAAACTTGCTTTTTTTTTCATAATTTTTTCATTAAACAAGACTTCATACCTTCAGTCATGCTTCTTCTCCAGTAAATGTGTCATGATTTAAGAATGTTTAGATGTGTGTGCTGGAAAACGAGACAGAAACCCTGAGGAAGAGTGTGTGAGTGCAGTGTCAGACGCTTCGAACGCTTCCTGACTTCAGTGTTATATGATGTTGTTCAGGATTCACTGTAGATGTTCATTCATGCTGCATTTCCATCTTCTGTTCTTCAGACAAAAGACCCGCGAGAACCAGAGAGTCCAGAACAATGATTCACTCTCTGCTCTTTTGTGTGCGTTTCCTCTGTGTGTGTGTGTGTGTGTGAGTGTGTGTGTGTGTGTGAGAGAGAGAGAGAGAGAGTGTGTGTGTGTGTGTGTGTTCATTTGTATGTATTGACCATTGGTGTGTTATCAAGCTGCTGCCTCTGCTTTACTCGTGTAAAATCATGTAATTCTCGTTTGATTTCCTCGCGTGTGAAGATCTGTTGACTGAATGAAGTTTTGATTTCTGTCTCTCAGGTTGAAATCACCCTTCAGGACGTGAACGACAACCCGCCCGTCTTTCCCACGGACACACTCGACGTCACGATCCAGGAGAACATCAGCGATGGCTTCAGGATAATGCAGATCACAGCCACAGATGCAGACGAGGTACACACACACACACACACACACACACACACACAAAGACAGACAGCAGTCAGTAGACGAATGCAAGCGAACGCCACATGAAGCCCGTCAGATGGGGATTGATGTGGATGATGTCGCTAGCAGACGTGTGGGAGGAGTCAGTTTGGCTCCGCCTCTGGACAGACGTGTGGGAGGAGTCAGTTTGGCTCCGCCTCCGGACAGGCGTTTGTGTGGGAGGAGTCAGTTTGGCTCCGCCTCTGGACAGGCGTGTGGGAGGAGTCAGTTTGGCTCTGCCTCTGGACAGGCGTGTGGGAGGAGTCAGTTTGGCTCCGCCTCCGGACAGGCGTTTGTGTGGGAGGAGTCAGTTTGGCTCTGCCTCTGGACAGGCGTGTGGGAGGAGTCAGTTTGGCTCCACCTCCGGACAGGCGTGTGGGAGGAGTCAGTTTGGCTCCGCCTCCGGACAGGCGTGTGGGAGGAGTCAGTTTGCCTCTGCCTCTGGACAGGCGTGTGGGAGGAGTCAGTTTGGCTCTGCCTCTGGACAGGCGTGTGGGAGGAGTCAGTTTGGCTCCGCCTCCGGACAGGCGTTTGTGTGGGAGGAGTCAGTTTGGCTCTGCCTCTGGACAGGCGTGTGGGAGGAGTCAGTTTGGCTCTGCCTCCGGACAGGCGTGTGGGAGGAGTCAGTTTGCCTCTGCCTCTGGACAGGCGTGTGGGAGGAGTCAGTTTGGCTCTGCCTCTGGACAGGCGTGTGGGAGGAGTCAGTTTGGCTCCGCCTCCGGACAGGCGTTTGTGTGGGAGGAGTCAGTTTGGCTCTGCCTCTGGACAGGCGTGTGGGAGGAGTCAGTTTGGCTCTGTCTCTGGACACACGTGTGGGAGGAGTCAGTTTGGCTCCGCCTCCAGACAGAGATGATCTGCAGCGTTTGACATGTTTCCGCAGCGCTAGATTAACTTTAATCAAGCGGAAAAGAGGGCGACACAGTCTAACACACTGATGTTCTGAGACGGTATTCAGACTTCAGAGCTCATTTCCAGTGTTGATTCTCTGAGTGTGTCGCGTGTTCGTCTCCAGATGATGGTTTGTTGGCAGAGAGAGTGAGAGAGTATTAAACTGCTCGTTCTTTACAGGAAGACAACATTAAACCGAACACAGAGAAATCTAATGCTCTGACGCCACTGAAACACTCGTATGCAAAAAATCGAAAATAAGAAGTATGTAAATGTGTTCTGGGTGTTTGCTATAAAAATGATATAGACACAACTTTAACTAAAATTAAAATAGAAAATAGAAAAAAAAAATGTAACCAGTTTTTAACATCAAACAGTGTAACAGGATGTTTTTGTACAGATAAAATGACTGGAAGTGAATGACAATGAATATGGTGGATAAGACAATAATAAGAGACCCTAAATAAAAGGCATTTATTATTTTAAAGTGCCCCTATTATACTCTATTAAAGGCTCCTAATGTTGTTTAGTTTCTCCTACAACAGCTTCACATTCATCAAAGGTCAAGAACACTGTAAAGTCCTCATAATCTCCAGTGCAGCGTCAGCTCTTTTCTCTCAGTGTCTGCAACACTTCAGTCTCTCTAAGCCCCGCCTCTCTGAGAGCTGCTCTGCTCTGATTGGTCAGAAAGCAAACGCTCATTATCATATCTGAATCTCAGCTCTTGATCTCAGTGATACGAACAGTGACGATGGCGTGGGTTTTACCGTATCAATCTCAGAAAACAGCGTCTTCTCCACACGAACAACACGAACCAAACTCTTCCAGTCTCAGATACACTACAGTGTTAGAGGGCGGAGCTAAGAGACGCTGCTCAGCCAATCAACACCACAGGCTGGCATTATGCTAATTAGGTACACACCTACATTGGAAGTGAGACTGAATTACTGAAGACTCGTTTCAGTTCAGAATCGATTTGTTCTTTTAGGAGATGATATGCACTTTGATCTTTGAAACTTTTAGAACTTTTACATTCAGCTTTATTACACACTACATGAAAGGAAATAAGCATAAAGGTGGCACTTAAAAGCACCTTAATATATTTATTGTGTCAGCTTATATTACATTAATATTTGACCTTTTTAATTATTCCGATGTAACTTATTTTACTACTGGTGTTGGAGAAATCTCATCTGGGAACTTTCTCTCCTCTTGGTTATCCTTGTTTCCAGCTTTTTTTGTTTTTAAATGGCAACCTTGGCACAGTGATCAGGAATTATGGGATTTTTGTGCTCCAAAAGTCCTCCGTTTTAGAGTCGGCCACTAACAGCATGCCTGAATCCCGTCCAGGGTTATTCCTGTACGGCTCTCCGTGTTTCCAGAACTCAGACCGGATCTGTCTCGGATGAAGCCGTACGTGTGATGAAGATAAAGAAGCTGGATCCGTTTCTGTGACGCGAACATCAGTCTGTGTGTGTGGTTGCTATGCAGAGTGTGCTGTGGTTGCCATACACAAACAACGTTACGTTTCAAAATTCATAAACAACTGTAAACACATCCAAAAGCCAATTATACAGTGTATTCATGAAGAACATAAAGTTCATCATCTCTCGAATTTAAACGATGTCTGAATGTTCGTCCATACGGTCATGTGTGTCTGTCCAGCGTCATTTTAGTGTCGTTAATATACTATTATAATTTTATAGTTAGTTAATATTTTGAATTATTTTGAATTTTCTATTAGTTTAAATTTAGTTTTTTTTCAAATATTAGTATTTAGGTTTTAACAAATTATTGTTGTTGTAGTTTTTAATTCCTTTTTCAGTAATTTTAGTGTTTTTCGATTTGTACTTTTTTAAAGTTTATATCTATAATAGTAAATATCTAATATCTATATTTAATATTATTTCATCTTATTTTCCATTTTAATTTTAATTAAAGTTTTAGTATTGTGGTTTTTTTTGTAATTTATCTATATATATAAATATAAAAATCTATAAAAAATAAATAAATAAATATATATATATATATATATATATATATATATATATATATATATATATATATGGCCTGTATGGTTTTATTAATTTTAATTTACATTTTAGTCATTATTTTAGTACTTCAAGTTAAACTAAATGAAAATGAGACTAGCTGTAATAAAATAAGTGTATTTAAAAAAAAAAAAAAATGTTTTATTTAATTTAATGTTTATTGTATTTCAAGCAACAAAATGTTTTTTAATGGCATTAGTTTGAGTGAACCATAATAACCCGAGTAATTTCCCCGTCCCGCAGAGCAAACGAGCGTCGGGATCATTCCCTCTCCGGAAGAGGCCCAGGTGGCTGATGGGAAAACCAGAGATCAGGAATCATATTCTCTCGTTTTTTTTTTTTTTTTCTCTTCCTCTCTGCTTTCTTCTTTCCAGCAGACTTATGAGAGAGAGAGAGACCGAGAGAGAGAGAGAGAACGCCACAGTATTCAGGCTATTTAATGAATGTCCACACTGCAAAAAATGCTTTTCTTACACAGTATTTTTGTCTTGTTTCCAGTCCAAATATCTAAACATTCTTAAATCAAGATGCATTTACTAAAGTGGTTTAATGCCATTCGAGGTTATGTCTTGTTTTCTGCAGGAAAAAAATCAAAATGAAGTGAGTTTTTGCTTAAAACTAGCAAAAAGATCTGCCAATGGGGTCAGAGAAATAATCTTGTTTTTGTCTGAATTAACATTATTGGCAGATAATTTTGCTTGTTTTAGGCAAAAACAATACATAACATCGAATGGCAGTTTACTCATCAAGTAAATGCATCTTGATTTAAGAATTTTTAGATATTTGGACTGGAATCAAGACAAAAATACTAAGTAAGAAAAGCATTTTTTTGCAGTGCACAGTTTTAAAATGGCAGTAAATTAATAAAAGGTTTAATGTGCGGCTGAAACACCAGCAGGTGTTCAGTGGTTTTGTGTTTTCGAGGCCCTGGATGATCTTCGGCTCTTTGATGTCGTGAAGCGTCTCTTCTTTAACGTGTCTGTCTGAACTCGTATTGTCTCGTGCTGGAATGGGGACGTCACGATCTGTCACCGGCGTTATTCATGTGCCACGCTGGACTGGTGTGGAGTATCAGATGTTCAGCGCTGTGTGTATCAGGGGATCTATTAGCTGAGTTTACAGAGGAACCGTATATCCGTCCGGTTCAAAGGCACAACTGTGCGTCTCTCGCCCCGTCTCTCTCTCTCTCTCTCTCTCTCTCTCTCTGTCTCTCTCTCTGTCTCTCTCTCTCTCTCTGTCTCTCTCTCTCTGTCTCTCTGTCTCTCTCTCTGTCTCTCTCTCTCTCTCTCTCTCTCGTTGGGTTTGTGTTTCTCCGCTGTCAGCTGTGGACTGGAGAAACTCAACACCAGTGTGGAAATTAAATACTTTGCACTCTCACTAATTAATGCCACTGCAATCTGAAGTTCAATGTGTGACGTGATGCACTATTAGTTTTACTTTTAATATATATATATATATTAATATATATATATATATATATATTTATTTATGGAGGGCCGAATAACTCAAATATATGTTGAAATATTTATATAAATTATTAAATGCATAATCATTATTAAAACATGAAAATAATGATAATTAAGCCTACTTTAACTGTTATTTTAGTATTTTCAAAACTCAAGACTTATTATCTTCAGTCGTTTTGCTTCTTCAGTAAATGTATGTTAAAGGAGTGGTATAATGTCCTTTTCACAAGATGTAAAATAAGTCTCTGATGTCCCCAGAGTGTATGTGTGAAGTTTTAGCTCAAAATACCCCACAGATATTTTTATATAACATGTTAAAATTGTCAATTTTTGAGGGCGAGCAAAAACGCCAGTTTTTTGTGTGTGTGTCCCTTTAAATGCAAATGAGCTGCTGCTCCCGGCACAGGGGGCGGAGCTACAACAGCTCAACAACTCACACAGACATGCACTGAAAATTTCTAAAACTTTTAGCCTTTTATGTTCAAACCGGATTCAGTGACAACATGTAGAAGCAACAGGACATTTCTGAATGGTTAGTTGATGAATTTATGTAGCTTATGTGTAGTTATCTTCTAGTAATTGATTAGTATATTCTGTCTTGATAATCTATAAATCGTGTTCAGGGGGCGGGGTTTATGTAAATTCTAGGGTTGGTGATGTCACTAACCCGGGAGGAATGTGGTGTAGTCCCTACCAGCCGTTTGTTGTAGTCCTTAAAAAGAGATTTCTTTAAAAGCAAATATCTCCCTTTGCTTTGAACTTTGAGCATTGTAACTTTGCAGATGTTGTTTATGCTCAAACAGCAACATTACACACTAACTAAAGTTAGAAAAGTCAAATCATATTCAACCACCCCTTTAATTTAAGGATGTTTAGCTATATGTGCTGGAAAACAAGACAGAAACACTGAGGAAGAACATCATTGTTTTTGAAGTGTGCTTCAAAGTTGATGAGCCAATCAAATGCCAGTGGATAAAATCAAGCCCCGCCCCCTACATTACTTCTTGCCTGTGTGTTTAGTTTAACTCATAAATCACATTGCTGAAGTGAAGTCTGTGTTTATGTCAGGTTGGTGTGTGATGGAAGTGTGTGTGTTTGTGTTCAGGGGGCGAACGCTCTGGTGACCTACGCCATCATCAGTGGAGCGGACGACAGTTTCCGCATCGATCCCGAATCCGGCGAGCTGATGGCCACCAGGCGCTTGGACCGAGAGCGCCGGTCGAAGTATTCTCTGCTGGTGCGAGCCGACGACGGCCTGCAATCCTCCGATGTTCGGGTCAACATCACCGTCACAGACCTCAACGATCACGCGCCCAAGTTCTCCCGCTCCGTGTACTCCTTCGACATCCCCGAGGACATGAACCCAGGTACTGACTCTCTTCAGGCTCACTTCACACACTGTAAACCCCAATAAGTTGGCAGAACTCAAATAATCTGAGGTAATCAGTTACATACATTTTTTTTAAGTTAAGAAATGTAACGTTTAAGTAAGCAGAACTTGCAGATTTTGTACTTAATTGCTCTTAACTTTAAATATTTGAGTAAGCTTATTCATACATAATTTAAGATTCTCATGTAATCTCTGTTTTAATATATTTAGTAGTGGAAACTTGGCTTGCTTATATGGCTGGTATAAGCAAGCCAAGTTTCCACTACTAAATATATTTAAAATGAGATTCAATAAATGCTACCTTGCTAATTATTAACACAATGCTTTGACAGCATTAGCACAGCATGTGCTGAATGAATGCAGAAATATAAAACTATTAATATACACTGTTCTCAAAGCAAGCTCATGCAACACTCGTCACCATGATGGAACCCCCCCCCCCCCCCCCAACCCAACTTAACAGAAACTCTTCTAAACTACCATAACAAAACATTAAACACTATTAAATCTCCCACTTAATGTTAATCTGGCAAAAAAATAATAATTTTAGCATTTACTTTCCCTTTTAAGTGTCATGGCAAAGCATGCTGGGAAATAGAAATCCCAGCCCAGTTTCAGTTAAATTTAAGTTTGTCTAAATTAAAAGAAACCTGTTCATAAAACTCAAAACAATGAAACAATTCAGCTTACTTAAAATGTGTCAGTTTTGTGAACTCAAAATATAAAGGAAATTCTAAATACTCATAAAAGTTAATTTGATGGAACTGATTTGTATAATTTGAGTTGGCTCTACTCAAACCAATTCATTATTTCGAGCGTTAGGGTTTACAGTGTACCGTTAAAGACAAAACCTACTGTGAGCTTCGAGGTTGATATAACTGGTTATTATATATTGTAACCATTGTTTTGGAATGCTTGATTGTGATTGGTTTGAGTGTGATTTGACTCATTTCGAGTCGGACTGACTGATTAAAGGATTAGATAAGGGTAAGAAAAATAATCTTGTTTCTGTTTGAATTAAGATTATTTTTCTCACCCCAATGGCAGATAGTTTTGCTTTTTTTTTTAAGCAACAACTCTCTTAATTTTGATTTATTTCCCCAGAAAACAAGACATAATATCAAATGGCATTTTACTCATCTAGTAAATGCTTCTTGATTTAAGAATTTTTAGATATTTGGACTGGAAACAAGACAAAATCCTAAGTAAGAAAAGCATTTTTTGCAGTGCAGTCCCTCATGTGTTTTCTGTTGTCTTTCTCCATTGAGGTTCTATTGTGGCGGCGATTCTGGCCAGCGACTCGGACTCGGGCTCGAACGGTGAGATCACGTACTCAATAGAGGAGGATGACGAGGACTCCACCTTCCTCCTGAACCCCGTCACCGGCGTGTTCAACGTCACCCGCCCGCTGGACTACGAGTCTCAGCAGTTTTTCATCCTGACGGTCCAGGCTCGGGACGGGGGTGGCCTGTGCTCTTCTGTCCGGGTCTACTTTAACCTGCTGGACGTCAACGATAACCGGCCCGTCTTCAACAGCTCCATGTACAGCACTTCGGTCCTGGAGAGTCTGAGTCCCGGGACATCCGTGCTCACCGTGAGCGCCAGAGACGCCGATGACGGTAAGCGTAAGAATGCTGACGTCTGTCGGCGCTGATGGCCCCGTGGTCAGCACGCCGACATGTAGCGCCGTTGCGCTTGGGCGGCCTGAGTTCGAGTCCCATCCCGCGTCTCTCTCCCACCTCACTTCCTGTCAACTCTCTACTGTCCTGTCCCAATAAAAGGCAAAAATCACCAAAAAAAAACACCAAACAATATAAGAATGCTGACGTCTGCCTGAGCTAAAATATTTACCCCTGATATGTTAAATTAATATTTAAATTATGTAACAACACATGTTCAAAGTGTTTTTTTGTTGTTGTTTATTTTTTTATTTTAAATATTTTTTTATAATTTTTTTACATTTTATTTTATTTTATTTTATTTTATTTTATTTTATTTTATTTTATTTTATTTTATTTTATTTTATTTTATTTTATTTTATTTTATCGCAAAACCCAGTTTGGGAAACCCTACTCTACTGAGCATAAAAATACATAATATGTCACACACAAATATTAGGTAAAATAATTTTTAATTAAATTAAAATTCTTTTCAAACTTTTTTTTGTATTTATAAAATATTTGAATTTAAGGGCATAGAAATTGAAATTCATTAAACAAATTGATACATTTTTATACAAATGTTTTATGAATTTTGATTAATTTTAATTCTATGTTCTTAAATTCAAATTGCAATTCTGTATTCTGTTTTCTACCTACAATTCAAATTTAGGTTGATTAGTTATCTTAGTTTGTTTGCATTTCGATTTTTCATAACTAGTTTAAAATACGTTTCTGTATTTACGTTTCTGTTTCTAAATATACACGATTGTTTTTTAACGATTTTTATGTTGTTTTCTACGACACTAAAATTTAATATCATATTTAGATGTAAGAATAGTGAAAAATGCTCATATCATAGCATAAAATACATTTCTGTACTGTTGTTTGCCTTTCGATAAAAAAAACAACCTGTTTTTGCTTTTTCATAACTAGTTTAAAATACGTTTCTTTACTGAATTAAACACACACGATTATTGATTATTTATAATCATAATTTTCTACACTTTGCCAGTTCTTAGATGTTTTTAATTATATTTACAGTATGTTGTTTTCTACAAGAGTAAAGTAACTTTATTCATTTAATTTCATATTGCAGTGTTAAAATGTTACAAATATTATAGCATAAAATACATTTCTGCATTATTTATTTATAATCGTCATTTTCTACATTTTTGGGATATTTTTTAACAATATTCATGTTCTGTTCAACAAGAGTAAATCAACTTTATTCATTTAATATCATGTTTTTTTTCTTTTTTAAATGTTGCAGAATGTTAATATTGAACACCTAGTTTAGATTCTCACAGAATCATGTCTGGGTCGAGTTGAAATGAATAGAACTGATGTTTTGCGCAGACGGTGAAGGCAGTTTTGGGGTGAATTATGAGCCGCACGTGTTTTTGAACAGTTTCGTGAGACTCGTCTGGCGTGTCCGTGAGTCTCGCGTCTCGTGTCTCAGACTCTAATGTGGTTACGCTGACCTACATTTGTGCCTGTGGCTTTTCTTCCTCATTCTGCTTGTCTGCCGTCCTCATCGCACACGAGACCGAGACATCATTGTTAGCGTTTCCTGACCCCTGACCCCTGACCCCTGACCCCGGACAGCGTGTAGGTCGGGGTGTTTTGTAAACAGGCCCAGTGTGGGAAGGTGCCACGGCGTTCCACATGAGCTCCCGTCTGAACGGCATTACGGACGCTCAATTAGAGCTCATTTACTCTGAACTGAGCAGATTAGATCTGCAGATCCATATCACACACTCCCTGTACTGTAGCATTATCAGCTTCAGCACGTCTGGACAATCACACATTCATTGTGAATGGATGACGGCCAAACCTCCAAAACGCACCAAAGATATTTCTTGTAGACACTCGGTCTGTGCTGTTCTCTAGTCAAGTCACCTTCATTTATACAGAGCTTTTTAAATAGTTTGTTTCAAAGCAGCTTTAAGAAAATTTTTGAAAAACGTTCAAAACCGTGAATCTGTGAAAACGGTGTGCACATGCGTATTACGTGTTTAATCTATAGGTGTGCGCATTTGAATATATATGTGCACAGGCGTGTAGTCTTTCTCTACTAACTGACCACAACATAAAGCTATATGTCTAGCTATATGTGCTTTACATGTTCAGATAAGAAGCGAGTTGTCGTCCACGTACTGTCTACATGTGCTGCCCAATTAGTGCTCCTCATGTGAAGCGCACGAGACTCTTCTTACTAACACAGTTCAATGTTGGCATGTTGCTGAGTTCACAACACTAGACTCAAATGTAAGGAATCCCAAACACTTTGTTAGTCAGACTATTTTCTTTAAACTGTAGTCAATCATTTTATCCCTTAAAACTCATCTTTGATCACCATGATTACATATTTAAATGTTTTTTCCTTGGAAAAAACATTATTCATGCCTTAAAATATCTTGAAAGTAACTCGACACCCTTGCCTCATTTAGTATGCGCGGCTCTATGAATATGCAAATGAGCCCCGCCTCCACTCACTCACTCACTCAGCTCAGAGATCCACTGGTTGACGATCACACGTTGATCTGATTGGTTACAAGGTAGTTTGTGACGTCAGAAACACCAGCGATTTCAAAGCGTGTTTTTGAGACTGTCTTTGGTTCACTGCAGTTTTAAGGAGGAAATACTCAGCAATGCTGTCGACTTATGAACTTACACATGCTTTAAGCATATTAAAAACACCACATAGACACATAAACAACATTAAAAGCTGGATTTTCACCACAGGGGGACTTTTATAATATTTCAGTTAATATTTCAGTAATTTAACATTCGGAGGTGAGATGGCAGCTATTGCATCCGTTGGTGTTCCTATTCTTCTTCTTCATCCACTCTGGAAGTTATGAAATTTGGATCACAGATAGAGGACAATCTGACCATTAAACACACCAATTTCAGAGTCTCTAACTCAATCGCTCTAGCACCACCAACTGTCTAAAATTTTGAGCCATAAGGGCTAGAAACAAAATTCAATTTTCAAAACTGTTCCGCCATTTTTTCATTTCCCGATAAAAACGAACTGAACGAGATCATCTTCCGACAATGCAGACAAAAAGTTATAGAATTCAAGTTGATTTGTCAAAACGTTCTCGAATAATGCGCAAACGAATTCGACGAATAGCATGCCACAATGAACGTGAGGATAGTTTCAGCGCAGTGCCACCTAGTGGTCAGGAGAGATGAAAAATTTGTTCTTATAACATAAAAATGGCTCTTTTTTCTTATAACAAATCTGGCCTCTTTAGCGTTTTACGAATTTTGTCGTAAAATGCTATATTTTACGAATGCATTGCCGTATCGTTACGAAACTCTGTATGTGTGTCTTCGGCACCATGCCTTGAAGATAAACAAAAAGTTTAGATTTTTCCCAAAATGCTAATAACTTTTGATTGTATTTGCTTATTGTAATGAAACTGGTCTTAATAGATTCCTCGGGTCATGCCGAGAACATAGATATCAATTATACCGAACTTCCTATCCACCATTTTGATTTTCTTTCAAAACCTAATTTTTCGAACTCCTCCTAAATTGTTGGTCTGATTTTTACCTAAATCGAAGCGTATCATCTTCAGACCATACCGGCAAAAAGTCAAGGATTTTGTGTTGATAGACGAAACATTGTTTATGTTTTCTACAACGGTAAGTTACAGCAGAGGTATAACCCATTATTAATTTAACAGCATGTGTGGTGTTTTTCAGGGCCGAATGCGGAGCTGCGTTACACGATTGCGTCAGGTGACCCGCAGTCCCAGTTCACCATAACCGACACGGGCGTCTTACAGACCAAGAAACCCTTGGACCGCGAGACGCAGTCTTTCTACAACCTGGTCATCACCGTTAACGACTTGGCTCCGCCTCCCATGACCCGCTTCACCAGCACCGCCCAGGTGTCAATCATTCTGCTGGACGTCAACGACTGCCCGCCCACCTTCACTTCGCAGTCGACGGCGTACATTCAGGAGAACACGCCGGTGGATACGGTGGTGTTTTCGGCGCTGGCCACTGACGCCGACAGCGGGCCGAACAGCTACGTGGAATATTCCCTCAAAGGGCCGTTTGGAAACAAGTTTAGCATCGGGAACATCGATGGCGGCGTGATTTTGGTTGGCGAACTGGATCGCGAAGAAATGGCGAATTACTCTTTGATAATCATGGCCACCGATAAAGGTGATCCGGCGCTTTCGTCCACGATGGAGGTCACCATGATGGTTCTGGACGTGAACGACAACACGCCGAGCTTCTCCCAGAACATCTACGACATCGAGATCGAGGAGAACACGCTCACCGGAACCGACGTCCTGCGCGTTTTCGCCAGCGACGCGGACGAGGGAACGAACGGGCAGATTCGCTTTTCAATCGCCGGCGGAAACGTGAACTCCGATTTCCGGATCGACTCGGTGACGGGAGTTATTTCGGTGGCGAAGCTCCTGGATCGGGAGACGCGATCTTCGTATTCTCTGACCGTTCAGGCTTCGGATCGCGGGAGTAGCTCACGCGTGGATCGCGCCACCGTTAACATTGTGCTTTTGGATGTGAACGACCGCTCGCCTGTGTTCGAGCTCTCGCCGTACACCGTCAGCGTGCAGGAGAACTTAGGAAACCTGCCCAAGAACATCTTACAGGCAAGTACACCGCATTCATGCAGCTTTCGAGTTCGGCCATTTCAGCGACAGTACATAAACATGCATAACTCACAGCTCTTCACCGCAACCCGCCAAAATAAAAGTTCGTTTAACTTGAAGAAATTATGACAGAAATATATCACTATTGGGTTACCTTTTATTTTAAGGTGTCATTGTTACAGTGTAATTATATATTTAAGTGCTGAGTAATATTAATATAGGGTTAGGGTAGGATTAGGGTTTGGTTGAGGGTTAATTGCATGTAATTATGCATAATTTACTGTTATTACTATGGTAAGTACATGTAACATATGCAACAAGGACACTGTAAAATAAAGCGTTACCTACTATTGTACAGTTGAATGTACCACTCACAGTAATAAGAACAATAACAATGAATAATAATAATACAATTATTAAAACTATATTTTTAAGGAATATCACACAATATTTCATCCATGTTTTCATTTTAACCATAAATGTCTGTTTTGCATCAGTTTGTTTGGCAAAAATAAAAGGATTAATTTAAAGATTTATGTTTTATGCCTTAATTTGATTACTGTTGTTTTTAATAATAAATTTGTATTAAATATTAAATCCAGAAAAATTTAAACGGACAACCCAGAATTTAATAAAACATTTCTTTGGGCCCTATTGTTGTAATTTTTTTTTTTATGAATTACAATTTTATGAATTCAGTTGATTAGACGTGCTTCTTTGATTATTACAACTAAATTAAACCATTAAAAAGGAATCCAGAAAGTTTATTATTTAAGAAAAATCCAATTGAATTTGTGGGGGGAAAAAATTATGGATTTCATAGGGCCCTAAAATGTAATTTTTGCTAAATGTTTAATACATTTTTGTTCAATTGTGTAAGTCTCGGGATTTCAATTAATTAGAACTTTTTTTTTTATTAATAAAATGTAATTTAACCATTTAAATGTAATCCAGAAATATTTAAATGGGGAAAAAACGGCATCTGAAAAAGAAAAAAAAAACATAATTTGGGAAAAAATAAAACAGATTTCATAGGGCCTTCATCGCTATTAACATATGGGTTTCCTTGTCAGAAACTGGACATGAACGGCCTCTCAAGTCACATTTACAACTGGGAAACTCAGAGATAATTGTTAGTTTCTGAGTTGTTCAGTCTCATTCAGATTAATTTTTCCCACATCCTACATTGTGTCCTCTTGACGGTTACAATCATGTATTATTTACGTATATAAATAGCCATTTGATGCATATTGCATGTATTTTACACAGTGAATGCATCATTTGTCAATGAATGGGACGTTGCATTTTATTTAATATGGATATTGACTAAATATCTTCAATACATTCAGGCTTTTCCCAAGAAACGAACCTCATATGGACTTGAACGTGCCGATTTTAAAAGTGGGATTAGCATGTAAAGGCAGCATTAGTTCATCTCTTTAGAGCGGGCGGCTTTGGTTCTACAGCATTTATGAATTTGCTTTGGCATGCAGAAACGCAAGAGCAAATTTCCAACACAAACCACGCTCTTACTTGGAAATGTGACTGGAAGTGTTTGACGTCGCTGGAATGATAAATGCAGGGAGTGGATTCGGCTTCCCGCTGTACGGTGACGGGGTGTAACTGCACAACGCTTTACACTTCGGATAAATTACATAATGAATCCAAACAAACCTCACCTGAGAGGGGAAATGAGCTGGAGTCAGGTGTGCCAGCGCTTCTCACGCAAAACCTCACAAGAGTGTAGACCAACCCGTGTGAACATTTCTGCTTCTATAAAATGCAAAGAAATTGCTATAATAAGCAATTAACAAAAAAAATGTAATCTTTCATGTATGTCTTTCAGATCCACTCCAAACGTTTGTTTGTAATGATTAACGGTAACTGGTCTTTTTTATTGATCATTCTGGATTTGTACAATATTTTGCAATCATGTTTTTGTGCTCCATTCATCCGATTTGTGATTAGTTTTAGGAAATTCAAATTTAAGGTCATAAAAGTCCCCCTGTAGTCAATCATTGTATCCCTTAAAACTCATCTTTGATCACCAAAATCACATTTTTCCTTGAAAAAAAATTGTTAATGCCTTAAAATATCTTGAATGTAACTCGACACCCGTGCCTCATTTAGTATGCGCGGTTCTATGAATATGCAAATGAGCCCCGCCTCCACTCCCTCACTCAGCTCAGAGATCCACTGGTTGACGATCACACGTTGATCTGATTGGTTACAAGGTAGTTTGTGACGTCAGAAACACAGTGTTAACTCTCGGTGTGTGTCGGCAGGTTGTGGCCCGGGACGATGACCTGGGCGCTAACGGTCAGATCATCTACACACTCTCCAGTGGGAATGAAGCCGGATCCTTCAGCCTCTCATCCGCCGGTCAGCTTATCCTGATCCGAACACTGGACCGGGAAACTCAGGACAGATTCACACTGGTCATCACGGCTCACGACGCCGGTAAGAGTCAGAAACAAAATCTTGTTTTCCTTTGAAGTGAGTTGTTCGCAAAGCCCCGCCCCTTTTAGTGTGTCTGACGAGCCGTGTTGCTCTCATGCCAAACCATGTTCACACGCAGTGAAAAATACATCGCAGAGCAGAGAGGACACTGATAACGCGCCGACAGACAGGACTTTTGATATGAAACTATGTCTCAACTTTAAAATTTGGTAATTTTTTAAAGAAATGTAAACAATTAATACCATTTTGTGTCTCTTTCATGTGTCGTGACAGATCGCTCAGGTGAAGCTCCTCGTGAACCGATCATCTCTTCCTTCTAGTTCATTTATAGCATCAAATAAACTTCCGTTTTTCAAGTACAAATCCTCCAACGTTAATCTACTAACTCTCCTGACTGCTTTGTTGGACAATATGGCGGATTCGATTATGATTGGTGTGTGTGTGTGTGTGTGTGATGGGTAGGTTTAGGGGTCGGGTTACTGTGTGTGTGTGTGTGTGTGTGTGTGTGTGTGTGTGTGTGTGTGTGATGGGTAGGTTTAGGGGTCGGGTTACTGTGTGTGTGTGTGTGTGTGTGTGTGTGTGTGTGTGATGGGTAGGTTTAGGGATCGGGTTAGTGTGTGTGTGTGTGTGTGTGATGGGGTAGTTTTAGGGGTCTGGTTAGTGTGTGTGTGTGTGTGTGTGTGTGTGATGGGTAGGTTTAGGGGTCGGGTTAGTGTGTGTGTGTGTGTGTGTGTGTGTGTGTGTGATGGGTAGGTTTAGGGGTCGGGTTAGTGTGTGTGTGTGTGTGTGTGTGTGTGTGATGGAGTAGTTTTAGGGGTCTGGTTAGTGTGTGTGTGTGTGTGTGTGTGTGTGTGTGTGATGGGTAGGTTTAGGGGTCGGGTTAGTGTGTGTGTGTGTGTGTGTGTGTGTGATGGGTAGGTTTAGGGGTCGGGTTAGTGTGTGTGTGTGTGTGTGTGTGTGTGATGGGTAGGTTTAGGGGTCGGGTTAGTCTGTGAGTGTGTGTGTGTGTGTGTGTGTGATGGGTAGGTTTAGGGGTCGGGTTAGTGTGTGTGTGTGTGTGTGTGTGTGTGATGGGGTAGTTTTAGGGGTCTGGTTAGTGTGTGTGTGTGTGTGTGTGTGTGTGTGTGTGTGTGTGTGTGTGTGTGTGTGTGTGTGTGTGTGTGATGGGTAGGTTTAGGGGTCTGGTTAGTGTGTGTGTGTGTGTGTGTGTGTGTGTGTGTGTGATGGGTAGGTTTAGGGGTCGGGTTAGTGTGTGTGTGTGTGTGTGTGTGGGTGTGGGTGTGTGTGTGTGTGTGTGTGTGTGTGTGTGTGTGTGTGTGTGTGTGTGTGTGTGTGTGATGGGTAGGGTTCGGTATAAAAACCATTACGTCTATGCAATATCTCCATTTAGATAGCTAAGTATACGTGTCTGTGTGTGTGTGTGTGTGTGTTCTCTGGTCTTTGGTTAACCCGTCTCAGCCGACCGGTGCCTCTCCTTCATTCCTCTGAGGGTCACATGACCCGCTGTAACGGCATGGATTCGCTCCGGACATCGACGAGAACTTTAGACAGTCAATAGCGCCTGAATCTGCCAAGCGTCGGAAACGGTTGTCGAGCGCGGAGAGAAGCTCACACTGTGACTGATGTTCTGGCCCGGACACACTCTGCAGACGGTTCTTACATCTTCTACACTGCTTTTGGTAGTAAATCTGCTGAAGTTTGTGCTCTGGGTTTAAACGTGATCAGATGTCTCAATTTTCACTATTACAGACTCGTTCCCTGTTTAAAACCATTTAGACTGGTCTGAAACTCCCTAAAACCAGTTCAGTCCTCCCGCTTCAAGATCTCATTCAGTGGTACTTGTAGGTATTAGTGAGTATGTTTAAAAGTAAATCCTGCAGGAATTTTTTCAGTGCGTATGTTTATCACAAACAAATGTGATTAATGCTGCAAATGTTTATGTGTGTTTGTCTCTGTTTGCGCTGCTTTCTGCCAAACGCTCCTCCAGCTCTCTGAAATCTGCAAGCAGAAACAAACTCCCTGAATGCTGTAGAAAGAGCCCATTGTGTCCTGATAGTGAAATATGGGGAGCGTCTGAAACGCTCCGACTGAGCTTTCCTGGACCATCTCAATGATTTTCCCATTCCTGGGTTTCCAGTGGATTTGTGATTCAGATGCGAGTCGAAGCCCATTGACACGTTCACCAGACGGCCGGCTCAGGAAGCCATTATTTCTCATATTCTGATGTTCCTAATGTACTTTTTCATGATCGTTTTTCTATGGAAGCCCATTTCCGCCACATAAGGGGAAAAAAAAACATGCTCTGGTAAATCAAAAGTCGAAATTATAACATAAGTCATAATTATGAGATGAAAAGGCAAAATTCTGACTTTAAAAGTAATAATAATGAGATAAAAAGATTATGACACACTAAGTCATAATTATGAGATCTCGAGAAGTCGAAATTGATTTTAAAAGTCAAAATTATGGCATACTAAGTCAAATTATGAATTAAGTCATAATTATGAAATAAAATGTCAATTTTATCTCATAAGATTTATCTCATAATTTTGACTGTTTTGATGTCGTATTTGACTTTTTAATCTCGTAGATTCGATTTAATGTCATCATTTTGACTTGTCTTAATTTCGATTGTCATATAATTTCAATTTAGTGTCATCATTTTGACTTTTTAAGTCATAATTTTGATTGCCATAATTTTAGATTTTAAAATCATAATTTCGATTTTGTATGTAATAATTGTGACTTTTTAAATCATAATTTCGATTGTCAGAATTTTTACTTTTTAAGTCATAATTTCTATTTAGTATGTTATAATTTGACTTTTTAAGTCATAATTTTGAATTTATCATAATTTCTGCTTCATGTCTCATACTTTCTGTCACGTCATGTTTAGTTTCATTACCAATTCATTATTGCGCAAATTGAAATTGCGAATTGAAAATACGCCCAATGGAAACAAGTCAATTTTGCAAAAACTCACATTTATCGCAAGAGGTTTTTTCCGCTCGCATGAGGGGGTTTTTCAGGCAATTCGAAAAAGAAATATTTCGCAAAACTGCAGTGGAAACAGTTTTTGCGCATTTCCAGTCACCTGACGTAGATGAGGCGGTTTGTTTGGGCAGAATACGAGACAGAGCTCTTTATTAAACTCATAAAAGACAAAATAATTACAGGAATAATGGATTCTAAACCTCAAATAAATGCCACAATCAAGACCTCGAAGCAGAAATGAGGGAGAAACACCCAGAAACTCCTCATATGTGCCGCTCACAGTATAATAAGGGTCGTTCCTCACCATTAATGCTTAGAAAACACACACACATCTCCTTTGATTAATAATAATGGCCAGTGCAGTGGCTGGGATTAGCACATAATCCTACCAACGTCCGTTGCCATGATTTTTGGAATGATTTTACTTATCGCGAGAGGAAAAAATGAAGTTTTAGTCGCATAACATCAGTTAATGGAAACGGCGTAATTTCGCAATCGTTTTTTGTCGACATTTAGAAAAAATCGCAAAAGTTTTGCGCAAAAATGTAATGGAAACGCGCCTACTGTCTTTTCCTGAGTTCTGGTTGCCATGGTTTCTGAGTAGTGTCACACCTGTTCCCTGTTTCTTTGATTGCCGTCTTCTGTGTATTTAAGGCCTCAGATAAGGGTGCTCGTATATTGATTATTTTAATGGTTGTTTCTGCAAACGAGGTATTTTTTCAGGTATAATGTGAAAGTTACTGTGTTTACGGGCTTCACGTGATCATGACAGGAATCAAATTATTATGAATAACAGGATTAGTTGATTTGATCAGGCCTGTATTTCTGTGCGTTTTAGTGTGTATTGTGTTACTGGCGTTGTTTCAAAGCAGCTTCACAGTAATAAACAGATGCAATCGTCATCAAATATGAGTTAGTGCTGTAAAGCAGCTTTAAAAGACATTATTGAGTTGAAGTTTTCCTCTCATCCTGCAGTGTCAGTGTGTTTCTGTATCAGTGTATCGATCCTGAACTGAACTCACATTCCTTCAGCTTTACTGAATTTTCCGGCTCTAGAGTCTCGACCTTTAACCTCTTGCTTTTCTTTGTCCCTCGAAATCTCCCCAATATCTTTCCATATGATCTCTCTCTCTCTCCGAAGGAAAGCTGGCAGCTCACCGGAGAGATCTTGGCAGGCCCGAGTCATTATTTGGAAATGTGTGTTTTTCTGCGGAGTGTGGCGAAGAGGCCAGCAGTAAAAAGGTGCTTTACGAGAGAGAGAGAGAGAGAGAGAGAAAGAGGGGGAGAGAGAGAGAGAGGGGGGGAGAGAGAGAGAGAGAGAGAGAGAGAGAGAGTCGAGGGCTTATTCTGCGTGCCGAGGAAAGATGTTGGCAGAGTTTATGAGGAAAAACATGGATTGCTTGGCAGATAACAGAGAGAGAGAGAGAGAGAGAGAGGGAGAGAGAGAGAGAGAGA
>CM040805.1:36381327-36438827 GCA_022829025.1 Squalius cephalus
CAGAGATGTTTGGATTGAGAAGTTAATCTGTGCTGCGAGAATATCAAACCATCTGTGTTTAATGAGTTAAGAAGGGTCCAAACTCGAGCATTTTAATTTATACAATACAGTTCATTTAAATCTTTCCTTGGCATGACATGTTGCATCTTCTAAGAAAAGTTACTGGCCAAATGGTGCATAATGCTGTTTTATTTACTTGCTAAAGTCATTTTTCACTTGATGAGTGTTAATTCTGGAATTAAGTCATAGAAGCAACACAGACACACATATAGGGGTGGCTATCGTTTGAATTATAACGATTCTGATTCCGATTCTTATCGATTCCTAATTCCGATTCCAATACATAGATATCATTAACATGATAAAAAAAAACCATAGATATCATTAACATTTAGGGCCCTATTTTAACGATCTGAAACGCAAGTATCAAGCGCGAAACGCAAGTAACTTTGTGGGCGGGTCTCGGGTGCTGTTGCTATTATACCGGCGGGATAAATGACTCTTGGGCCCGACGCAAATCTAAAATGTGTTGGTCTGAAGTCGCTTCATTACTCATAGGTGTGGTTTGGGCGTAACGTGAAATAAACCAATCAGAGCGTCATCTCACATTCCCTTTAAGAGCAGGCGCGCTTGTTCCATGGCGGATTGCTATTATAACGGCGGATTTGCCAGGAGCGGTTCACAGCCGAGGAGACCGACGTTCTCGTCATGGCCGTAAAACACAGAGAAGTGACATTGGGGATGGAGAAACACACCCAGATTAGCTTCAGTTAAACAGGCGTATGATAATTTGGGTAAATGTGTAAGCTAGATTTTTAGATGCCTATTTTTCACATCTTCATGGACACAACAATGATTTCCCTCGTGTGGTAATATTGTTCCTTGTAATAATGTATGGTTTTCTAAAAATAAGAACTGCTGCGTCTGTGTGTAGATGAGAGAAGCAGTGTGTGTGCGTTGTGCACACGCTACATTGATTATGGCCAAGCATGCGCCCTTAAAATAGCATCTGAATAACATGCGCAACGCGCCACTGACTTTAGACGAGGTTTCTCCTGGTCAGTGGAGGAAGTGTTTTCTGAAACTGCAAAATAGCACCAGGGAACGTTTGCGCCAGAACACGCCTCCTCTTTTCCCTGAACCGCCCCCGGGAGCGCAAGTTCATTCCCTAATTTACCGACGTGCGTCTGTGGAGGGAAAAGTCCGCTGTGCGCGGATGAGAAATAGGAATGACACAATGATACGCTGTTCAAAGTCAATTGCGCTGGGTGCGAGATAGGGCCATAGGGTTGGCTATCGTTTGAATTATAACGATTCTGATTCCGATTTCTATTCTTATCGATTCCTAATTTCGATTCCAATAAGGTAAAAAAAAAAAAAACTTAGATATCATTAACATTTACTCTTATTGCAAAACATTTAATTGTTGCTGAATATCATGAACAAAAATCAACAGGCTAAAGAACACTTACACAAGAAATGTTTGCCTGTGGTTTAAAAACACCATAGAAGAACAACTAGCCCAACTAATATACATTTTAAGCATTATTAAACACAGTAAAGTAAAATACAACTGAACAAAGATACGATTGAAATAAACATTGTTTTACGATTTTCAGATATTCAGGGACAGGAACTGTAATCACATGTAAAATAACACTGCACTTTATAATAATAATATACATTACAAATATAGTTACAAAAGTTAATCAGTGAAGAACGAGTGAATCTTCTCTTTGTGTTTTGTTGTTTGATTAGTGTTATTATAGAGCGGGAATATTAGTGTTATTATAGAGTGGGAATATTAGTATTATTATAGAGCGGGAATATTAGTGTTATTATAGAGCGGGAATATTAGCGTTATTATAGAGCGGGAATAATAGTGTTATTATAGAGTGGGAATATTAGTATTATTATAGAGCGGGAATATTAGTGTTATTATGGAGCAGGAATATTAGCGTTATTATGGAGCAGGAATATTAGCGTTATTATGGAGCAGGAATATTAGCGTTATTATAGGGCAGGAATATTAAGAGCTGCACGGATCCGATATACTGATACACATGAACACAGAAAACAGCGTGCAAGTCATCTCACACTCCAGGGGTTTAAAGTCATATTGAAATACTCACAAAGGAATCAATAAGAGGAATCGAAATTTTATTTTTATAACAAGTATCCGATTCCTGACCTCAAGTATTCGATTCCAGAATTGGAAATCCCAAATCCCAACCCTACACACATATATATTTACAAACATGCTTTTCTCTTTGTGTTTGTAGGATCACCATCTCTAAGCGGTTCTGGGACTGTGGTGGTGCTGGTTGGTGATGTGAATGATAATATCCCATCATTCAGCTCAATGTCTTTCCACACGACTATTCCTGAAGATGCTCCCACCGGAACGGATGTCCTGATGCTCAACAGCTCAGACTCGGATGTCGGACTCAATGGAGTGATCAGGTAAAACACACAATACGGACTGAAACCAAAATCTACAATATTACTTTTTGATGTTTAGTCTCTATATGATTGGGTGTTTTTTTTTCTTTCTTTAAAAGAAAAATGTTGGTAACACTTTACTTAAAGCCCTTATGTATAATGCATTATAAGAGTGTTTATAATGTACATTATAATACATTGTCTTTTCATAAATAATTGCAACCAAAGTTAAAATGTATTATAATATTTGCAGATTCTGAAATTGGTTGTTTGTATTTTTTAATCCATGTGTTTTAATGCATTATACTTTCTAAAGGCGTGTTCAGTGAATAGATAAGTATTATAATGTATCATAACTGTGGTTACAATTATTCATGAGACCATACAATGCATTGTAAGGTGTTTTACAAGGCAGAATTGCTGCATTAAAAATACTTTTATAATGCATTACACATAAGGGCTTTAAGTTAAGTGTTACCAAAATGTTTAGCCACGTCACACACACATATTCATACAACACTAGCAGTCGATCATGTATCTGTAAAGTGCCCCTGCTTGAGCTCACGGGGGGCAACGTGTTCCACTTTCCCAAAAACGTGCTAATGAGGATGATAATGAAGCATGACAGACAGATCAGAGTCCAGTTGGTGGAAACAAGACATGAGCTTTTAATACTTCACAGAACCAGCCCCTTCAATCAGTGCAACATCATAGTTCTCACTGATCATGTGTCGCTCATGAACTTGCGTGACTGTTGATGATGTTGTTGCCATCTCGCTCGGGTTGTTTGTCACACTTTGTTCTGTAATTTGTGGAATTCCCGTCTCACTGACACAAGTGCGCGGTGAAGTTGCCATGTGTGCATGTTACTGTCAGAAGGAGTTTGTGTCACGGGCCCCGAAAATGAACCTCACGGAAACTCAAAACAGCATGGGGACGGTTCGAATGTAGTGTTTCTGATCAGTGCGGGTTCACTGATGCTTAGCTGAGAGAACATGCTGTGCGAGTTATGAAAGAAACAAAAAGATCAATAAAGAATTAATCTTCCCCTCACCCATAGGATAACAAACTTGGTGAATAAAGTTTTGCTTATAAGAAATGGGGCTGGTGCTGACACAGTGCGGAGAGAAACATGTTAAATAAATGTAGCCTTTTTGTAGCTTAAGTGCTAGAAATGCCAAGGTCATCATGGGTTTGATTCTCAGGGAAAGCATGCACTGATAAAATGTGTACTTTGAATGAAATGTAAGTCACTTTGATAAAAGTGTCTGCTAAATGCATAAATGTACAAATCTGAAAAACAATTGGAATCAAATCTCTTGATGTGTGGGTAGTTGGCAAATAACAAGGTTTGGTCTCCATGCATATATTGAATCTGTTGTGTTTGTGATTTACAGTTACAGTCTCAGTGGTGGGGACGGTCAGTTCTCCATTAACCCATCCACAGGCTTGATCATCACCAGTTCCCTGCTGGATCGTGAGTCGCGGGCCAGTTACCAGCTGCTGGTGGTGGCATCGGACGGTGGACAACCCACTCCGCTATCCAGCTCTGCCACAGTATCCGTGGTGGTGTCCGACATCAACGATAACCCTCCACGGTTTCACCATCATCCATATGTCACGCATATTCCTGCTTCTACTTCTACAGGTGCGTCTTCTGTGGCAGGAGTTTAAGGTTTCATTGAGTTTTGTCTGTCTGATCAGCATCTAATCACTTCTGTTGTGTTGTTGGCAGGCTCACTGGTCTTTGCAGTCACAGTAACAGATGAAGATTACGGCTCAAATGCTCAACTTCACTATTCGCTCACCGGACGCAATTCAGAAAAGTTCAAGATAGACCCGATTAGAGGTGCCATCACTGCCAATGAAAAACTCACAGGGAGTTCAGAGGTCACCTTCACAGTCCATGTAAAAGATGGAGGCACCAACCCCAAAACCGACAGCACGACAGTTACAGTTCGCTTCGTTACTGGAGGAGACTTTCCCCATATTAGACTCAAGGAGAAATCCTTCACCTTCCCAGAAAACCAACCCACAAACACTGTTGTAACTAAGGTGACCGGCTCATCACCCAGGGCAGGTCCTTTGTCGTACTATATTGCAAGCGGAAACCTGGACAATGCATTCCACATAGATCAACTTTCAGGAGAGCTGTCTATCAAAAATCCTCTGGACTATGAGAATATTGAGAAGTACGTGTTGTGGATAGAGGCCCGAGACCAAGGCTTTCCTCCTTATTCGGCCTATGAGAAAGTAGAGATCGCAGTGCTGGACGTTAATGACAACCATCCTGTTTTCAAGCAAGAGCCATTCCATGCTGATATTCTAGAAAACCTCTCACCTCAACGTGTGCTTATAGTCTCTGCATTCGACCAGGACAGCGGACCAAACGGGCAACTGGACTTTGCAATCATTGATGGAAACAAAGAAAACAGCTTTAGCATCAACCGGGCAACTGGTGAAATCCGCACGACACGACCACTGGATCGAGAGAAGGCCGCTCAGTATTCTTTGAGGGTGAAGGCGACGGATAGAGGCAGCCCTCCGAAAAGCACGGCAGTCAAAGTCTTGATCAGTGTGCTGGACGTTAATGATAATGCACCCAGATTCTCCAAAATCTTCAGTGCCACTGTACCTGAAAATGCACCAGTGGGCTTCACTGTGACCCGAGTAACCACCACCGACGAGGACGCAGGAGCTAACGCTATAAGCCGGTACTCCATCAGCGATGCGAGTATTCCCTTCATCATCCACCCCAGCACAGGAGACATCACTATCAGTAGACCTCTGAACCGAGAGGACACAGACCACTACATTGCCAAAGTCTCAGCACATGATTCAGGATGGGCAGTTAGCACAGACGTCACAATATTTGTAACAGATGTGAATGATAATGCTCCAAGATTTAGCAAGCCGTCATATTACCTAGACTATCCTGAGCTGACGGAGGTTGGATCCATTGTGACTCAAGTCTCTGCCACAGATCCTGACGAGGGATTCAACGGTAAAATATTTTACTTTATCAGATCTCAAACAGAGTACTTCCGAATCAACTCCAGCTCTGGCGAGATCTTCATCAAACAGCAGCTAAGGTATCAAAACTCAAGTGGCCACAGTAACGTCAACGTAAACCGGCATAGTTTCATCGTCACCGCTTCAGACAGAGGCATCAAGCCGCTCATGAGCGAAACCACAGTTATCATAAATATTGTTGATAGCAATGATAACCCACCCATGTTTGAATCTTCTTTTTACTTCACTCCTGTAACTAAAAGTGTAAAAGTCGGCACCAAACTCCTCAAAGTCACAGCCCATGATCAGAAGGACTTTGGCCTGAACTCTGAAATAGAGTATTCAGTATCTGGAGGCAACAGTTCAAGCAAGTTCCGCTTGGATAAACAAACTGGATCAGTTACAGTAGCGTCCTCACTCACTGCAGACACTAATAAAGTTTACCTGCTTGAAATAACAGCGAGTGACAAAGGGAACCCTCCTCTGTCCGCTAAGACAACAGTCAGAATAGCTGTTACAGAAGAGAACCATCACACTCCAGAGTTTTCACAGAACCAAGTTACAGTCACTGTGTCTGAAGGTCTGGCTGTCGGCACGGCCATCCGCACCCTATCAGCACGAGATAAGGACAAGGACAAGCAAATGAACGGCCTGATTACATACAACATCTCCTCAGGTAATGACGACGGCTTGTTTTCAGTTCACAGTCAAACGGGAGTTTTATCCCTGGCAATGCCACTGGATTATGAGACAAAACAGAAGCATGAACTCAGAGTTTCAGCAACAGATGGAGGGTGGATTGCCAAGACAAGCTATGTTACAGTTAACGTCCATGTTACTGATGTAAATGATAACCCTCCAGTGTTCGACCCTGTTGAGTACTTCCCAGTCGTGCAGGAGAATGTTCCCAGTGGCACTACTGTAGTAAAAATGAATGCAACGGATAAAGACTCTGGTTCAAATGCCCTGATGGCATACGTCATTCAGTCATCAGACAGTGACTTGTTCATTATTGACCCCAATACAGGAATCATCACCACACAAGGCTTCCTGGACTATGAAGCTAAACAGGTGTATCACCTGACTGTCAAAGCCTTTAACGTTCCAGATGAGGAACGATGCAGCTTCGCATATGTTAACATTCAGCTGAAAGGTGCTAATGAGTATGTCCCTCGTTTTGTGTCAAAGCAATACTACTTTGAGGTCTCAGAGGCGGCACCTAAAGGCACAGTCATTGGGGAGGTGTTCGCTAGCGACAGAGACTTGGGAGAAGATGGCGTAGTGTATTACTTGATTTTTGGCAGAAGCAGAAAAAGGGGTTTTAGCATTAATAAAAAGACAGGTCAGATCTATGTCTCAGGACCACTTGATCGTGAAAAAGAAGAAAAGATTTCACTCAAAGTCTTAGCTAAGAATGCAGGAAGCATAAGAGGGGCAGATATTGATGAGGTGCTTGTGAACATTACAGTTCTAGATGCCAATGATCCTCCAGTATTTACCCAGGAACTCTATGATGTTCAGGTTAATGAGGGACTGTCTCCTGGAGGCCTGGTTACATTCGTCAGTGCTGAGGATTCAGATTCTGTCCCTAGCTGGAGCAGATTCACCTATGCCATTGCTGCTAACTATGAAAGAAGTACTTTCACTATCGATCCTAAGACAGGACAGGTGTCTGTGGCATCAGAACTGGACCGGGAAACCATCCCAGTGTACAACCTCACCATCCTGGCAGTAGACTCAGGTTCTCCAGCTGCCACCGGCAGTGCCGTTTTAATTGTGACCCTGGAGGACATTAATGATAATGGACCGACTTTGGTGACTACAATTGGGGAGGTGATGGAGAACCAGAGGGCAGGAACACCCGTGATGACGCTCAGTTCAAGTGATCCAGATCTTGCTCCAAATCAAGGCCCGTTCTCCTACAGCCTTGTCAACACTGGTGCAGCATCCAGCTACTTCACCCTCAGACATACCGGTGAGCTGACCACCAGCAGGGAGATAGACAGAGAGCAGATAAGTGATTTCTACCTCTCTGTGATTATCAAAGATTCTGGAATTCCTCAGATGTCCTCGACCGGAACTGTCCACATCAAAGTCAATGATCAGAATGATAATCCCTCAGAGTCTCGCTCTGTAGAGATCTACGTCTATTATTTTGGAAATATGTTCCCTGGAGGATCACTGGGGGTGGTGAAGCCCCAGGATCCAGATATACAAGACACGTTCCAGTGTTCTTTGACTCCACCGGCGGCTGCCCTCTTTAGCATTCCCACAGGTACCTGTGACCTCAGCTCAAACACTCGCTCCACAGATGGCACTTTTGATTTATCAGTGCGTAGCAGTGATGGCGTCCATGATGCCGTCAACAGCCATGTACGTGTTTTCTTCATTGGATTCAATAATGCCACAGTGGACAACAGCATCCTTATACGTGTAATATCCCAAAGCGCAAGCAATTTCCTAACCAATCACTACCTCAGTTTCCTGCGTATCGCCAATTCACAGCTAGCGGGTTTAGGCACCGGAGTGCAGATTTATGGGGTGTTTGAACTCAACAACAGCACTTTCTTGATGGCAGCGGTCAAGCGCGGACATGGGCAGTACGTCAATCCAAGTGGAGTGGCCACTTTCTTCCAGAGCATCAAGGAAATTCTGCTCAGACAAAGTGGAGTTAAGATCGACTCCATGGACCATGATCCCTGCTCCCACAATCCGTGTCAAAACGGGGGCAGTTGCAAGAGGCGGCTGGGTGTTGGACCAGACATGAAGACTGAGGAGAGCGTCCCGATCATTCTCGTGTCAAATCGCCCCCTACAGCCATACGCCTGTAACTGCAGGCCTGGATATGCTGGTGCCCTCTGCGAGATGGACATTGACGAGTGCCAGCCAACACCTTGCCACAATGGTGGAACTTGCCACAACTTGGTGGGGGGATTCTCATGCTCCTGTCCAGAAGGTTTCACTGGGATGGCTTGTGAGAGGGACGTCAACGAGTGCCTTTCGAACCCCTGCCAGAATGGGGCACTATGCCAGAATTACCCCGGGGGATTTAACTGCCTGTGCAAATCTGGATTTGCAGGTACAGTCTTTCATCATTTGCACTTTACCAGTACACACAACCACAGATGTTAGGCCAGTCGCATACAGGCAGCTTGCACACAAGTTTGTTAACATTTTAGGCCAAGAAAAATATTTGCTTCTAAGTAATTGGAGGGGTGTTATAACCCAAGCATACAGTGGCCTTTGCCAAATGCAGTTTGCTTTTAGGGTCACAGACTGGGAGGTATCAGCTATGATGCAAATCAACTTGTCATGTTTACTTTAATGAAAGGAGATGATCAAATTCTCACCCTAATAAGGATATGGCTGTAAACCGCCTTCAGATTTCACCTGTGCTGTGCAGTTTTGGTTACTTTAAAGAGTTTAAGGAGCATCTGGCATTGAAAAAAAAAGTCATAGAAACAAATCTGCATTCATTTTGTATTCATTTTTAAATGCAGGTATCTTTTGTACAAAAGATCAGGTTCTTTTGTTGAATAAATGAATGTAGCTTCTCCCATGTTTTTAGATACACCATTTTAACATGATTGGGGTGATTGTAAAATCAGTTTGTGTATATGAATATGACTCTATGTCTGTGATTGTTGACTTAGAAAAGCCATGTGTGATAGCCTTAGCTTGAATCGGCTCTGTTTGGGCAGGTGTTGGCTGTAGCTTTTGGACATAGTTTTCAAAATAGAGCCGTAACAGAAGTTTTGTTTCAGGCTCTGAGTCATTATGATTCTTTTCTTATTCTGATCATAACAAATGACTGCAGTGTGTTCACATCGGAGGCCCCAGATAAATGAGGCTGCTAGAGAATTACACCTATTGACTTACAGTAGTGTGCATGCACTCCAGCTGAACCCCACACTTCCAGTTTTGCTAGTGGTGATGGAGTTTTTGTTCTTCGTGTCATTTGTTTTATAGCACGGCATTCAGGAAGCAGAAATGGAAAGATCTCAACTTAAGTTTATGCTTGATCATTTGTGTGTCCAGCCATCCTGTTGTTGTCATAGCGTATTTGTGTGTGTTTTATATCAGCACCTTTTTTACGGGTCTCCCAGAACCAGTGCAGCTGATGTATACGTGCACAGCTTATACCTTCATAACAGACCTTCACCCTCTCTTTCTTAGAAACGTGGGTCCGTTTACAAGGTGTAAAAATTTAAACTGTTTGTATTAGAAAGATGAAGTGCACCATTGGGGGTTCTGGGAGCCCCATGTGAGAACAGTCCTTTTTGTGTGTCATGCCCATGCTCACCTCATTGTTTTCATTGGTGTTGTTTCATGAATTCAGGGAAAGCCTGTGACTCCATCATCAATTACTGTGAGTGTAACCCCTGTTTTAATGGGGGTTCCTGCCAGAACCGGGTGGAAGGCTATTACTGTCACTGTCCTTTTGGTAAGTCATCATTTCAGCCCCAGGACTAGTTCAGGGTCCTACAAATGCTGCTATCAATTCTGGACTATGAGTGAGTGTGTGTGTGTGTGTGTGAGAGAGAGAGAGACTGTAACGGAAGATGCAGAAAACAATGTGTTGTAGATTACAGAAAATGAATTGCAGTGTGAATTTGTCAGTTGACACATACGGTAAATGCTCAACCTTTTTTGTGTGTGTGTTGTACCATGAATGTCATGGGTTGCCATGAATTGTTCGCTGCAAGAAATTCTTTCGCCGCAGACAGACAGTAAATCACTCTCCCTCCACAGGTGTGTTTGGAAAGCACTGTGAACTGAACAGTTATGGATTCGAGGAGCTCTCTTACATGGAGTTCCCCAGCCTCGACCCCAACAACAACTACATCTACATTAAGTTTGCCACGTTGAAGGAAAATGCCTTGCTCATGTACAATCACGACAACCAGACCGGCGACAAGGCGGAGTTCTTGGCCCTCGAGATCTTTGAAGGCAAAATGAGGTTCTCGTTTAACTTGGGGAGCGGCACTTACAAGCTCATGACGACCATCAGGGTCTCGGACGGCCAATTCCACACAGTCATCGCCAGGAGGGCAGGAATGGTGAGTCCTTTCTGTCTGTCTATCAATCCGTTTGCAAGGAACCGAAGTTAACATGAGGTCATGAAGATGTTTCTCCTGAGATCTCACAGGTTTGGTGGAAATGGGAGTGTTTTGGTGCAGATGGTTTATTAAGGCTTCTTGATAATTTGCCTTGAGTTTTATGCATCTGAGAGAGCCTAAACTCTTCGATCACAGCTGTCTGTAAATAGTCAAGTCACGTTTATTTCTATTGCGCTTTTTACAATACAGAGTGTTTCAGAGCAGCTTTACAGAGATAACAGGAAAATAATGCAACAAAGTTTGTTTCCAGAAGAAAATAGCGTCACAGTCCAGCTTAAGTAAGTTCAGTGATGCTTCATTTTTGTTGTAAAAAAGTTATTAATTTAGTTCATTTATATATATATATATAGCAAACCGTGATGTCATTGTCCAGCTCAGTTCAGTTCTCATATAATAGTGTCTATGCAGGCGGATCAATAATATTGTTGAATATTAAATTAAATAGCATGTAAAAAGTCTTCGCCTGGCATTACTGCAACACCTCACCGTTGTGCGATCCAACAAATGTTCCCTGAAAAATAGGCTGAAAATGTTGTGGGCCTCACTGAAGGCCGTGTAGAGTCGTGTGTCATGAGAACCCAGTCCCGACGGTGCAATAAAGAGAACCTGATCTGTGTGTTTGGAGAAGCGGATGTGGGTCACTTCGGTGGTTCTGTAGGGCCGTTTTCTTTTTTCTTTCTTTTCTTTCTAGACGTGAGCTTGTGCAGATGTTAAAGTCATACATGGCCCCTTGTTTTCCCCCGTGGAGAGAGCCGAACTCTGACAGTCAAGGGTACTTTTGTTTAGTTAAGATGTCCTAGTTTACCCCACAGCCAGATGCGTTGGATTCTGGCACGCCGCCTCAAGCTCATGGTTTTTCTGTTTACAGGAGAGTCGGAGTTTATCGAGAGCTGGTCCACTGCCACGTTTTTGCTCTTCACTTGTTTCTAGTTTGTGTGTAGCAACATAGAAGGTTGATGGATTATAAATAGTAAATTAGAAATCTGCTTGCACACCCACACGCTGCATGTGTTTCCAAACGCCCTCCACAAAAGCAGCTCAAAGCCAAATATATTTAAATACACAGACTCTGAGAATCCTCTTTGACCTCAGGTGGGTCCAGTTTCAGTCGTAGTCTAGTCGTGGAGTGACGCTATTAAAGCATTTACAGCCCAAAGTTATCACAGGATAAACATGCTTCTGCTTCATTAAAGTGCTTTTGATACTCATTTTTAAAAGCAATCGTTTCCTCTGCACTTCAAAAAATGCTTTTCTTACTCACTATTTTTGTCTTGTTTCCAGCCCAAATATATATACAAAAAAATCCAGTCAAGATGGATTTACTGAAGTAGTTAAATGCCATAAGATATGTCTTGTTTTCTTGGAGTTTTTCCTTAAAACAAGCAAAATTATCTGCCAATGGGGTAAGAGAAATAATGTTAATTCAAATGGAAACAAGATTGTTTCTCTTACCCCATTGGTAGATAATTTTGCTTGTTTTAAGGAAAAACTCCCAGAAAACAAGACATAATATCAAATGGCATTTTACTCATCTAGTAAATGCTTCTTGATTTAAGAATTTTTTGATATTTGGACTGGAATCGAGACAAAAATACTAAGTTCTCACAGCATAAACACACTTCTGCTTCACTAAAGTGCTTTTCATACTCATTTTTAAAAGCGGTCGTTTCCCCTGTTAGAAAAGGTTTGCAGAAACATGTGACTCCTGGAAAAGCGAGCACGTTGTGGTCTGGTTTAGTCTTTTTGAAGTGCAGGGAGGCATTAATGCGATGCGCAGACGCTCGAGCCGCTCAGGAAACTGTTTATCAGCACTTAGCAGTCAAACACGACTTGTTTCCATTGTTAGAGCAGGATTTTCTGTTTATAGGCTGAAATTCCTCCAGAACGGAAGTGAAGTGTCGGGATTATCTGAACGTTGAGGTTGTGCTGTTGTATGATGTCATGCCTTTGTCCTCGTTGCTGCGCCTCTGAGATGTTTTTCTCCCGAATGTCTGCTCAGGACTCATAAAGCAGCGAGAGGACAGGACAGAATGCAGAATGTCTTGTGGTAATTTATTTACCAGCATCTGGGTGTCGTTTTTATCCGGGAGAATTAGGATTGCTTCATCCGAGGAGCTTCGTTGGTTCATGAGGAAGGATGAATCCACAATCACACAACTGATAAAGACATCATATGAGTAACAATGGCTAACAATAAAATAGTGTTATGAAACCCTCGTTCATGAATACACAAATGCATGAACACTTATAATAAACTCGACAAATTCTCAGATTTATTTATGTACTTTATTGCACAAATGCATTCCATAATGGTTTTAGTTTGATTTAGAAATACATGTGAAAGTTCTTTTGGATTTACAGTCAACACTGATGCCGATTCACAAATGCAAAATGAAGCTGGAGTCTAATGCACCAGTGTAACCGTGAGAAATGCAGAAACTCTCTCTGTTGCACACATTAAACTCACGTGTGTGTGTGTGTGTGTGTGTGTGTGTGTGTGTGTGTGTGTGTTGTGTTATAGGCGGCGTCTCTCACTGTTGATCTGTGTGGAGAGGAGCAGGAGTCAGGATACTGTGCTGTCAGCAATGTGGCCGTTCACACTGACTGGTGAGAAACACACACTCAGATGTTAACTCATTTGATATCATTTATATATAATCGTTCAATACGACACAGTGGTGTCACGGTTCGGTACGTTTTCAATACAAAACGAAAAGATACAGAACGAAACGAAAATGCCAGAGAAATTTCCTTGAATTTAAAAAAATATATATATTTATTAAAAGAACATTTATTTTTAAATAAGTGTGAGTTTTCCTACATCTTGAAACTTTTAGTTTTATAAATGGGTGTAATATTTGAAGGATGAGCATATAATGTTTTGGTCATCACATTAAAATATCATTGATATCAAAATATCAATATCAAATATTTGAGTTTTGAAGTGCTGGAAAAAGATGTGTGACGTACTTGAAAGTATTTTACTCTTCCTGCCAAACTTCCATGCTTACAGTGAGTGTTACTACAGTAAATCCATGGTGAATGTTGCTGATCTGTGGACCTAAAGCCTATAACACGTTCATTAATGGCACAGTGTTTCTCCTGGGTTCCACATCAGCGCTGTTTGATGCGTTAATAACGGAGAAATGTGAATGTTTCTCACTGGATCTCGCAGCGATGTTATTACTTACTGTATGTGGCGAATTCAAATGCTTTCTTCACTGGATCTCGTAGCGCTGTGTAGAAACAGTGTCGCTTGATCGAGCTCGCGCTGCATTGGTCCAAACCGATAAACGGTCCGTGAAGCACAAATGAGCAGCGCAGTTTCGTTCCGCTTTCATTCCGTTTGCCATTTGATGTTGGGAAATGTTGTAGTGGTCGCACCAGCTCGACTGCTAATAAAATTTTGGTCGCACCGGCAGGAAAAAAGTCCAACGAATCATTCAGTTTGTAATGCGTACCGACCCGAAAGCCTCGTACCGAACGGTTCAATACGAATATGTGTATCGTTACACCCCTAATATATATATATATATATATATATATATAGTACACTGCAAAAAATGCTTTTCTTACTTAGTATTTTTGTCTGGTTTCCAGTCCAAATATCAAAAAATTCTTAAATCAAGATGCATTTACTAGATGAGTAAAATTGTTTTCTTGATCCGAAAAGATCTAACTCTGTCTTGTTTTCCGGGGGAATTAATCAAAATTAAGTGAGTTGTTGCTTAAAACAGGCAAAATTATCTGGCAATGGGGTTTAATTCAAACAGAAACAAGATTATTTCTCTTACCCCACTGGCAGATCATTTTGCTTGTTTTAAGCAAAAACTCACTTAATTTTGATTTATTTCCCCAGAAGACAAGACATAATATCTTATGGCATTTTACTACTTTAGTAAATGCATCTTGATTTAAGATTTTTTTTTTATATTTGTACTGGAAACAAGAAAAAAATACTAAGTAAGAAAAGCATTTTTTGCAGTGTACACCTCTAATATATATATATATATATATATATATATATAGTATATATCACTTGCGCTGTCTGATAATGTTGTCTCGTGTGTCAGGATTCTGGATGTTCAGCCGAACCGTGTGTCTGTCGGGGGCGTTCGCTCGATCGAAGCGCTCCTGCATCGGAAAGGTCAGGTGGACACACACGACTTCGTTGGATGCATCATGGAGTTCGCTGTCAACGGACGCCCGCTGGAACCGTCTCAAGCTCTGGCTTCACATGGCATCCTAGACAGGTCCGTCACCAAACACACACACACACACACACACACACACACACACACACACACACACACACACACACACACACACACACATTCTGCTCGCTGGAGTTCTGTGAATGCGAAGTGAAAGCTGTCTCTATCTGGCTGAAGTCTTTTTTTTTTAGCGCTGTGTGTGAATTTTCTGGAGCAGTTTGAATAGTGTTGATTTCATTTCAGGTGTCTGTTGCTTTGAAATCAGTGAAACTCTTTTGCATATATGCTAATGTTGGAGTCGTGGACCCTTGTGTTGCTGAGATGTTCCCCGCTGAAGGGTTTTGTGTGTGTTTCGTCCACAGATGTCCCAGGTTGGAGGGTGTGTGTGTGTCCGAGCCCTGTAGACACGGCGGTACGTGTCTGGACATGTGGTCATGGCAGCAGTGCCAGTGTACGGAGGGTTTCACCGGACCCATCTGTGAGAAATGTGAGTTTTGGGGTATAATCTGGTATATAAATATTTCATGCATTGGTCAATATTGAGTTTTTGCTCCATTTTGCCTCCATAACATCCATCCTTCTTTCAGTCTAGTGGAAAGAACGTGTCCAGAATACACTGAGTGTACATTAAGTGTTTATTTTATTGCACTTTATCTTTTTTTTGCATCTGTCGATTTCAACAATTCATATCTTTAAAGTTTTTTTCTCCACTTCAGCAGGACTTATATATACCAAAACTTACAATTTTATTCACATCTATAATCAGAAGGTTTTTACTGAGGGATTTGTTCATATATCATTCACACTGATTTATAGAACAATTTATTCCTAAAAACAGTGAAAATGTGGGTGGGGTTTTCGGTTGTTGACAGTATTTTCTGATTTATAGAGTGATAAAAAGAGAAATACAAAATCCCTTCTGTAAAAACATTTAACTCTAATATGTCAACAAAATCCAACAAGAGTTTTGAATCTGGCTTTATCCAATGTTCAGATTAATCTTCTGGAAATGTATGCAAATGAGTGCATATTTAATTGATAATGCATAATTTGCATATATGAACATAACGTTTTAGAAAACATGTAATAAAAAACAATTGTCTTAATGTACTGTGATTAATCAGCTGGGGAAAGTATAATGATATCTATTAGTTACATTTTTACCCTATTCACCTGTGGTAATATTTTAAAAAGCGTGTCTTCACCAAAACATAACTCATTTGAATATCCACTTAATAATGTGCATTTTCCATTTGCCAGAGAAGCAAAATAGATCCCTGATGTTCACTGTGTCGTAACTAAATCTGACATGATAAAGTGAGAACAGACCAAAGTCACAATCGTGCTGTTTGGTTTCTGAAAATCAAAAAAAAAAAAAAAAAAAAAAAACTAATCTAATCTAATCTAATCTTTTTCCAAACACCTGGTGTACATAACTGTGTATTAAACATCAAATATTTCCTGGCTGATTGCTTACAGTGTGTATTTTGATTGATGACCCTGATTTTCTTCAGTCACATTTAGAAGATTAGAGCTGGATTATAATATAATTTGATTTTGCGATGAATCACGCAGTTGAGATTTGCTATATAGCAATCTGTGCTTCACTTTATGTGAGTGTACTGTATGTATGCGGATAAAGATGGATATAATATACATATATATGAAGAGTTCAGATGCAAAAGCCTCTAAAGTGCCATCTGAAATTTTCTTCTAGAATGATCATTTTTATCAAGCTTGGATATTTAAGTTCAGTAATTTCACTTAAATGACAATTAATAGGTGATTATATATATATATATATATATATATATATATATATATATATATATATATATATATGTATGTTAGTGTCGGATATGTACAGACAAGCAAATGGATCCATGATGATAATATGCATGTGCATGCCATCACCGTTTTCACAGATTCACGTTTTTGAATTTTACACGGAGATGATAACATAATTCAAAACTTGCACCTTGTTAGAACGGTGTCGTGTTAGCGGCTCCTGAGTTAATAACTAATGATCTTTACAACGGAAGTGAATCAATCAAAACTAACTTTATCTGGACAATAACTTTATTCTAGATCTGCTGTAAAGCCTAAACACTCTCTGTTACTGTAATCTCCTGTTATCACTGTAAAGCTGCTTTGGAACATTATTGTTAAAGCGCTGTATAAATGAAGGTCTTGACTGGAGTGTGTGCATCTCTCAGACATCACGGCAGATACGGCTCTCTCTCTGGACGGTTCCGGGCGTTTGGACTATGGTTTGAGTCAGAGCCGGAAGAGGGACGTGTTGTTGGCTCGAGCGCTGCGGGACCCGGGCCGTCCCGTCCAGGAATACAGCAGTCTGGAGCTGAAGTTTCGCACGCGTAGCGGATCTGGAACGCTTGTGCACGCTCAGGAGAGCTACAACTACACCAGCGTCAGGGTAAGAGTTAGCAGTGGAACAACACACCGATATAGATCCATGCATTGATCAAACATATCACATGAAATATCGATATTACCTTTATTATTATACCTTTATTTTGACACTCTCCACATCCTCACGTAACGTCCATCAACGCATTTCCATTTACTCACCATACTTTGGTTTTTGCCGGAAAAAAAACCCTACTATTGGAGTTATCTGCTTTTACTAAAAAAATTATAATAATAATAATAGGAAAAAAAATTATAGTAAAGGGATATATATATATATATATATATATATATATATATATATATATATATATATATATAAACATACTTTAAATTAACTTTAATTTTGTAAGTTACCTGTATTTTTTTTGTTATTATTACGATTATTTGTTATAATCAAAACAACCCAGCTGCAGTTTGATTGATATTACTTGGAATGTGCAATAATAAAGAAACATGATTTAAAAAAATGAACAAGAACAGACTCTATTTTTGCAAATGAACAAATGAACTCTTCTGTTGTAAATGTCTGAATTGGGAGAGGGAGTGCAACGTTCATGTCATTTATTTTGTTTGCATTTGTGAGTTAATAAAAATGTAACTTGGTGTGGCACAAAATATCGAAATATCGTTAAATCATTCGATATAGCCCTGAATCGAATCGGATCGTAATCGGATCGCAGAATTTTTTGAGGTATCGTCAAATATCATATCGCTGGCTGAGAGAATCTATATATGACCCTGGATCACGTCACCAGTCTCGAGTCGCACGGGTTTATCTGTGGCAATAGCCAACAATACATTGTATGGGTCAAAATTATCCATTTTTCTTTTATGCCAAAAATCATGAGGATATTAAGTAAAGATCATGTTCCATGAAGATATTTAGTAAATTTCCTACTGTAAATATATAAAACATGTATTTTTGTGAGTGAATGCAGCACAATCGCCAACATAAATGAACAACTTTAAAGGAGATTTTCTCAATGTTTCAATGTTTGCTCCCTCAGATTCCAGATTTACAATAGTCGTATTTTAGCCAAATATTGTCCTATCCTAACAAACCATACATCAATGGAACGCTTATTTATTCAGCTTTCAGATGATGTATAAATGCAAAAAATTTACTCTTGTGACTGGTTTTGTGGTCCAGGGTCACAGATTATATGGTATCGTGGTGAACTGTCTGATTTACACCCCTAGTAAGAGTGTGTGTGGCTGTCGGCCAGCTGAACTCGCTCGCCCTCCTCTCTCACTGCATCTGAATCGCGAGGCCACCGAGAGCTACTACTCAAACACACACAAACACAAGGACACAAACACACACTCACCATATAAATCACAGCACGGTGTCGCACATCTCAGGTTTGGCAGGACGGATTTTCCATTTCCAGATTTTGTAGGTCTTTAAATCAGTTTTCCTCTCCGCTGCAGTTCTTCTCTGTCATGTCTTCGTTTTTCGAACAAGATTATTTTTCCATTTCAGTAATGAATCCATCAGATTATCACATGACAGAAACGTAGCTCTGTTACAAAACCTTGTGGATTTATCTTTAATTCTTTTCAGTTTTAGTCATTTTAGAGCCTCAGTTTGAACTTATTTAAATGAGTGTATTTAGTTTAGTTTAATTGCTAATAATTTTCTTGTGTGTGGGCTTCTCTCCTATTTTTTAATACCTCTAATTATCTTTATTATTATTTTTAGTTTTAGTCATTTTAGAACTTAGTTCTAGTTAGTTACCAAGCCAACATTTATCCATCTAATATTTGTATTTTGTTTTAATATTTGTATTTTGCTTTATTTCCCCCCAAAAAAGTTTTAGTAGTTTTAGTTTTCAATAACAACACTGCTTACTAAGATCACTTATTTTTGTCTAATAAGTTTCTCTAAATTGCATGTGTGTTTTAGTGAGAAGGCAATCCCAGAATGCACTGTGATGAGCTCAGTGGGGAAAAAAAAGGCAAAACAATAATAATTCATTATTAAAATACATTTTGATCTGTTTAGTTAAACCTGAGTTTGGAACAGAGAGACACATCCTCCTGCTTTCTGTCTGAAATATTCAAATAATATACAAATAAAAGCGCTATACAAATAAATGTGAGTTAAATTGTATTGAAATTGCATTCATCGACTCTCTCTCTGTCTCAGCTGAAGAATGGACTTCTCCAGTACGTGTCTGACGCCGGAGTCGCCGGGAAGGTGGAGAGGATTGTGGGAGATGTGGTTTTGTCTGACGGTCAGTGGCACACACTGTTGCTTCAGAGAAACGGATCATCCACCGTTCTGCGGATCGACCAGTCCAGCTCCAAAGTCATTCTGCACAATACGCAGGACTTCGGCGGGATCGACGTGCACACACTGTCTCTCGGTGGCGTCCCTGCCCGACCCACACAGCAGAAAACCAGCCCGGGTCAGTTCCCATCAATCCACACTCTAGAGAACCTCTTATATTTATATATATTGATGCCTTAAGTACCATTGCAGAGGAAAGTGTTTTGCTCTGTAGAATTTTGAAGAATTTTTTTTCAAGGAAAAAACGTTTAAATATGTCATTTTGGTGACATATTTAAACGTTTTTTCCTTGAAAAAAAATTGCCTTAAAATATCTTGAACGTAACTTGACACCCTTGCCTCATTTAGTATGCACGGTTCTATGAATATGCAAATGAGCCCCGCCTCCACTCACTCACTCAGCTCAGAGATCCACTGGTTGACGATCACACGTTGATCTGATTGGTTACAAGGTAGTTTGTGATGTCAGAAACACCAGCGATTTCAAAGCGTGTTTTTGAGACTGTCTTTGGTTCACTGCAGTTTTAAGGAGGAAATACTCAGCAATGCTGTCGACCTATGAATTTACACATGGTTTAAGCAGATTAAAAACACCACATAGACACATAAACAACATTAAAAGCTGGATTTTCACCATTTGAGTCAACCATTTTATCCAAAGCAGTTTTAAATTGCTCTTTTATAGAATTTCAACCTCATACTTGCCATGAAAATAGCATTATGGCATTAAAACACCAAACAACCAATAATCCCAGTAATATATGTACTGTAAGCAGCTTACAATAAAATGTTCATATTTTAATCTGCAGAAATGACAATGACATAATTCCATGTTAATTACGAACTAAACAAATTTAGCAGTGAGAAATGTCCGACTCGCAGGCAGCGTATGCGTCATAGTTTGGCACGGACCCGCAGATTTTCTGCATGAATCAAAACTCTGGAGTGTTTTTCCTCTGCGAGTGAAAGTGACAGGAGAAAGTTCAGAGAAAGTGTGTGTGTTTGTGTGCTAACTAGGTTAGACAGAGGACTGCCAACAGGAAAAAATGTCTGAACTTTCCTCTGCAGGACTTGCACAGGGCAGAACTACTGTCCATTAAAAACACTTCAGACACTCACAGAGAGAAAAGACACGACGTTTAGCCTGCGATAAGACTGGAATCTTTATTAGAGCTCCAGACGGCTGTGTAAAAGGTCTCAGTGAGGTCTCGTAGGAAAGCCTCTTGAAAATCTCAACTGTTTTGCTAAAGTCTCCTTCTCAGATGTTTTTCCCTGAGAAAAAGACCCAGTAAGTGTCTATAGTTTCTCTCAATGTCTCAAACTGTGCTCAAATTGACCAAGATTCAAAAATCTAAAACTTTATTTGAACATAATCTGATCTGCTATCCACATTAATTTGGTCAACTATTGATTCATTTGTGTCTGTCTCAGAGGTTTCAGGAGCAAAAAGATCACCTGCTATTTGTTCTTATGTGGTCAAATTGAGCTGTTGGGTTGTAACCTACTTTTTTTACTGGAATAAATCAAAATATCAAATAAAATTATCTTAGGATAAACATATTTTGTCCACGTAAGGTCATGCCGTTTCTGGATTCAATGGCTGAAAGAGAGAGAATGAAAAATAGAATTGGGCCAATATGCTTTCCCCCTTTAATAAACAGAACCAAATGTTTTCGGTTTGAATGGGGCATAAATTCAATAAACATCAATTTACATTGTTGACTGTTCGTTGTTAGGCAACATGATAGTGCAGGTCTGAATCAGTGACATCAAGATTTTTCCCAGATGGCGTAGTCTTAAAAGGTTGCGTTTTTTGGCTTGCAGGATACTTATGTTGAGGAGAAGAGTCTGTTTCTCTTCCTCCTGATGTAAAAACGACATTTGTTGATGTGTTTCCCAGGGGGGAATGTTGTTCTATGATGGCCTATGCTACAGCGATCAGAAACCCAAACAAAATGTCTCCCTGTATAGCGTTAAACTAAGCAATATCCATTTCTTTAAGTCAGTCTTATTTCTTTGTCATGTTGTGGAAGCGCTAGTCTCCCGCAGAATGACTCGCAGCGTACAATCTTGTGCAATTTGCAGCGTATTTTGTCCAAAAATCAAACAATTACGTCTTCAATTGGTTCCAAACGCGGCTGCTAGACTTTTAGCAGGTACTCGTAAAAAACAGCATGTAACGCCAGTTTTAGCCTCACTTCATTGGTTGCCTCTGCAGTACAGAACTGATCTTAAATTATTGATTTTTGTATATAAAATGTTATATTGTTATATTGTACATTGTCTCTCAAATCAGCAAATCAGATGATCCTAGACATTCCAAGGACCAGATTGAAATTAAGGGGTGATCGGGCATTTGCAGTAGCAGCTCCAACGCGCTGGAATAATCTACCTCTCCATCTTAGACTGGCTCCTTCTTTATGTTATTTTAAAGGAAACCTGAAATTACATTTACGTGAATTAGCGTTTTGTTCAGTAGGCTAATTGGCAAGAGGCTCTTAACAGATGTTGCTAGTCATTGTTGGTTTGAAAGCACATTTTATTTGTGTAATTTAATTGTGTGATTGTACAGCACATTGGTCAACATTACCTTGTTTTAATTGTGCTTTATAAATAATAATTAGTATTTTTTTGATCATTTAGTAGCCGTTTAGTGGCAAGTACATCAGTTCCACTTTATTTCGATAGTCCACTTAAGACATTCTACTAACTATAAGTAACTTTTCAACTACATGTCAGCTAACTCTCATTAGAGTATTAGTAGAATATAGTAGGTTATGGTTAGGTGTTAGGGTCTGGGTTAGTAGAATAAGTTGACTTGTAGTTGCCAAGATACTTACATTATAATCTGTTGGGGGAAGCATCAAAATAAAGTGTTAGCAGATATTAAGCAGACAGTCTACTAATACTCTAAGAGTTTGTTGACATGTAGTTGAAAAGTTACTTATAGTTAGTAGAATGTCTAAAGTGGACTATCGAGATAAAGGGTTACCAGTACATTTAAAAATATACTCTAACCATTTCTGAGTTTATTTGAGTTAATGTTCCTCTCTTTTTTTCTAGGTTTTGATGGGTGTTATGCTTATGTGAAATATAACGGAGAGATGCTCCCCTTCAGCGGTGATCACGGGACCGTTTCCATCTCCAAGACTGATCCCTCTGTGAAGATCGGCTGCCGTGGCCCAAATCTATGCGATAGCAGTCCATGCTGGGATGGGTTGATGTGCGTGAACCAATGGTACACCTACCAGTGTGTCCCGCCGGGCGACTGCACCTCGAACCCTTGCCAACACGGTGGAAGCTGCGTTCCCGGTGTCCGTGGAGGCTTCACCTGCACATGTGAGGAGTTATACACGGGAAGAGTGTGCGAGAGCCTGGTGGCCTGTCTGGGAGTCTGGTGTCCACAGGGAACGGAGTGCAAACTGGGAGCAAATGGAGGATTCACCTGTAGTCCAAGCGCCACCACCGAAGAGATGGTTCTGCCAATCTGGGCGGTTCCTGCGATCGTGGGCAGCTGCGCGACCGTCTTAGCGCTGGTTGTTTTAAGTCTCATACTTTGCAACCACTGCAAGGGCCGTAAGAAAACCAAAGTGCCAAAAGATGAGAAGAAAACAGAGAAAAAGAAGAAGAAAAAGAAGAAGAAAGGCAGTGAGAATGTGGCGTTTGATGATCCGGATAACATCCCGCCCTACGGAGACGACATGACGGTCCGGAAACAGCCTGAAGGAAACCCCAAACCTGATATCATTGAGCGGGAAAACCCTTACTTGATCTACGACGAAACCGATATTCCGCACAACAACGAAACCATTCCCAGCGCCCCGTGCGCAGGTCCGGAGGCAGACATGGAGCACTACGACATCGACAACGCCAGCAGCATTGCTCCATCAGATGCGGACATCATCCAACACTACAAACACTTCCGAAGCCACACTCCCAAGTTTTCCATTCAGCGCCACAGTCCTCTGGGATTTGCCCGTCAGTCGCCTCTTCCGTTGGGTGCTACTACTAGCTACACCTACCAGCCGAGCTACACCCAAGGGCTCCGCTCGACCCCGCTCAGCCATTCAGCTTGTCCTACGCCCAATCCCTTGTCCCGCCACAGCCCGGCTCCCTTTACCAAGCCATCCTCCTTCTATCGCAACACTCCCACTCGGGAACTCAACTTGGCAAGGCGTGACGGAAGCCCTCTCGACTTCCACGGCGAAGTGTGCCAACCTGGTATGTTCAACTACGCCACACGTTTGGGTCGGCGCAGCAAGAGTCCTCAAACCATGGCCGGTCACGGATCTCGTCCCGGGAGCCGCCTGAAGCAACCCATCGAGCAAATCCCATTGGAAAGCGGCCCGCCTGTAGGGTTGTCCATAGAAGAGGTGGAACGCCTCAACACACCTCGACCCAGGAACCCTAGCATCTGTAGCGCGGATCACGGGCGCTCTTCATCTGAGGAAGACTGCCGTCGACCGCTCTCACGTGTCCGAAACCCTGCGGATGGCATCCCCGCTCCAGAATCCTCCTCCGAGAGCGACTCCCATGACTCCTTTACGTGCTCGGAGATGGAGTATGACCGGGAGAAACCCGTGTCCTACAGTTCTCGCATGCCTAAGCTTTCCCAGGTCAACGAATCGGACGCTGATGACGAGGACCACGGAGGGAGGCTCCGACCGAGGCGATACTCCAGTCGACGTGCCGAAGGAGGACCGGCCAGCGGTCACAACACACTCTCGGAGTATCAGCACCACACTTTACCCCACAAACTGGGCCAAGGGTCCAACAACTTCAACTGGGACAACCTACTGAACTGGGGTCCGGGGTTCACCCACTACGTGGACGTTTTTAAAGACTTAGCACTGCTACCCGAGAACTCTGCTGCTAAAGATATCGAAATGAAGAGCGGCGACGGCTCCATCACGATCCTGAACGAGGGCGAAGCCGAGCAGTACGTATGAGAAACGCATCTGAGACTGGAGTCAGGAGCTGTGATGAAACATAATACTGATCGAGATATTTGATTAAGACGAACTTAAATGCAGCAAGGCAGAGCACTGATTTTGAAAGACGTGCACCGAACACCCAACACAGAGTGTCAACACTGCTAGTGTCCATAGTTAAAAAATGCAAATGGACAAATCTGGGCTTTAAACTGTATTTAGTCGAGCAAGTGCGCACACTAGGGGTTGCACAGACTCGTCGTCTCATTCTGACATTCGTTCATGTGTTGGGTCTCAGTTGACAAATTGTGTAACATGCAAAGGTGCATTTCAGTTTATTTGCATGCCATTATCTTTGTACAGTATTGGCCAATTGTTTTTGTAATTTAGTCTAATAAAGTGAACCCAGGGCTCTTTGCGCATTGTGAGTGAACCCCACTTGGTGCTGTGTACAACTGAGATTATCTAAACGTTGCATTTTCCATGCTGGATGCTGTATTGTGAGTCATTTATGTTAAGGTAAACGGTGATCATCTGACGAGTAAATGAATAGCTGTGCAACCCCTAGTATAAAACACACACACACAGGGTGGAAGAGGAAGACACTACCACAGACACACATATGAAATCAATCAGATCTGGTCCATCTGTCTGTCTGTTCCGACTGAGATCCAAATGCACAAATAAAGTTGGTCATAATGAGGGGTCGTTGTGACCTTCAGTGACTCTGGGCTCCGTCCAATTGGCTGATTTTCCTGTGTGTTAGTGCCTCGACCTCTAGGAATCAGATCCATGAGCTCGGTGTGAAGAGCAGGGCCATATTTGGCTCCGGTTCTTCGTGCTCCGGCCAAAAGAGAAAGAAAAGCTCTGGAACCGTCCGCCAAGAACGGGTGTTTCTCATCCTGAATAACTGGCTGCCGTCTAAAACAACACAACCTCCAGATATGAGATTAATCAGGCCTCTGCCTTCTGGATATTTGAGGATTTACGTTTGGGAGCACGGACACTATGACTTTCTATGGTTGTTTGTATTGGTGTATTGCAGGATTCGTACAAACACACTTGACCCGTCTAACGCAATGCCCATCTGCTACGAGACTATGAACTTGTGTACATTTTGTATTAATAATGAAGCTCTTTGGAAGTCAATGTTCTCTGTTGATATGTGTTTTTTTGTTGTTTTATTTTGCTCTATGTTTTTAAAAATGTACTGTTTCTACTTTTTTACTGTTTATTAACTTAAAGGTTCATCAGCGTTTTTATGGATATTTTTCATATGCTGGAAATGAGGTTCCTACTTTCAGCGGAAGATTGAACTTCTTATTTTTTACATTTGTTACTTATGTAACATCAGTATTTTCCACTATTTTGATAAAACTATAACATAATGTCTGATTTATACGTGTAAAAGCCAATAACAGAATAAAAAAAATATTTATTTAAAAATACTCCGTTTTCATTTCAGTTTTGATATGCTAAAATCAGGTTGAATTGAAGGATGACATTGAAGGAATTTAGTCATGAACAGCTCCTTTTGTGGACAGAAATGAATCTGTATGAATTGAATGAAACATTTGAGGGTTTGGACGAAATGAAGCCCTGATGCAGGACAGAAAAACACAAGCGTGACTTAACACCTTAGTATATGGTCACACAATCTATGTGGTTTGAACCACATTAGTTCAACAACACAGGATTTTCATTAAAGATATCAGTAATAACTTCTGCTGATTAATCCATTTTAGGGATTTTAAAATAGTCTTTGTAAAGAATCATTAGCCATAAACCAAGCCAATCAGCTACGAGGAGAATCATAACATTACACATTTTGAGTTTAAGCAAAACATTTTGAAAATTGAACAAAAAGACAAAGACTGTGAACTTAACGGCTTTAGTGAGGGAAAGAACTACAATCCCATGACGCATTGCGAACAGCATAATTGATTTAAAATGAGAATATAAAACTACTCGTTTGTGAACGTTGATTATATGTATGAAAACATATTTTAAGTTTACAGAAAATATGCATATGTATATACAAATGTTTCAGTATTTTGAGCGCGTCGAGAGATCGACATTCGACATTAAATTTGCAGTGCTTCACGGAAGTGGGCGGAGCTAAAAGCTATTTTGGAGCGTGTTGCTCTTGGTGTAATTTTCACCACGAATTCTGCTTTTAAACATGTTTATTTTAAATATAAGTTGAAATGATGTGGGCTGACAGCTTCAGCAGAATCAAATACCATCAATTAACATCCTCTTAGCTCACAATAGGGCTGTCTTTAAAGGTTTATGAGTTATCCTTCAAAATCAATAGAGTTTTTACTTCCGGAACCGGTGACAAAATGGATTTTTCCCCAAAATAGAGAAATTCTGTTTTAACACTTTTTGGCGATTAAGAAATGTGACGGACAAAGAGACGCATTTAAAGCTAATAGTTATGATTTAAAATGAGAAAGGTTATAGAAAGTGATTAAAAGCTCCTGAACGCTGCATGCGCTCCTGAGGGGTTTTGTTTACAACAGTAACACACAGCTGAATTCACACACACTTACAGGAAATCACTGTGAATAAACAATCACACATTCCAGAAACCAGTGTCACATCGATGCCAAAGCTGCGGTTTTCAAGTGAAATCGGGCTACTTTAAAACTGTAGCGGCGGGTGCATTTTTTTCTGTGGTCTGAAGATTTAACAATCATGAATTTGATCAAATTTTATGTGTGTTGGATGGAAAATATATTCATATCCTCCAACGTATGATTTCAATTCAAAGTGTAACGATCATTTGAATCTGTTCTACTCTACAAAACTGATGCTGGTCACATCGATTCTCTTCAACGCTTTGAATTTATTTTTAACACTGCGATTTTAATGCTTGCAACCTAAAAATGAAAAATGCATAATTTAAAGTCACTTAATGCATCAATCAGACCTAAAATCCCTCTTCTGTAATGTCAGACATCATAAAAGCGTATTGCTCATGAAGTGTGTGAACCTTATAAAAACGTCCCTTCAGAACGACCCGGTCGAGTTTATTAAAGTCAAAAGGTAAAAGTGTGTGTGTTCGTCAGACGTTTTTACGAGAGAATCTTTCAGGATGGTTTCAGAAAGTTATTTGACACTGTTTTGCACACACCCTGGATTCTCTCTGGAACGTTGTGAAGTCTTTATCCGTCTGATTCCCACAATCTGCCTGACAATTCCCGTTCCAAATTCGTCTCGTCCTCTGCTCTCTGTCCATGTGTGTGTGTGAGGACGTTTGGGTCAGACGTGTGGTGTGTAATCAGACGCTTCTGAGGACCAAACACTCCCTCCATCAGGGTTCAAGAGACACCTTTAATCTTAATCTTAATTTTAATTTTTTAAAGTGTCAGTCTGGTTTTTGTTCTAAAAGTCTTTCTAGTTCGTCAGTGACAGTCAGGGGTTCTATATAGAATTATTGGCTTCATTTTAAAGAACTCTTAATAACAGAAATTATTGAATAATTATTTCATGTTTAACGGGTAATTTAAATGTTTCTAGTGATAAACTATTATCACGAGCTGCTTAATACATAAAATCAGAAAAGGAAGTCACATCCACACTTTTATGAAACAAATGGTCACAAGACCAATGACATCATCCTCTTCAATGTTGAAAATGACACAATCATCAGTAAATAATGACTTGGATTTGCATAAAGCGCATATGATTTCAGAAGGCATAGACCATGCATTACATGAACTGATCAAATGTAATTCAATAAAGGCTGCTTTGTATAAAAGCATCATAATAAATAAATATGAATGCTTGATCTCACTCAGACGGGCCTCAGTTATATGAGGGAACCCAAAAAACTTTTATAATAACTGAAACAAAGTCAAATCAGACTTAAAGGGATAGTTCACCCAAAAATGAAAATTCTGTCAGTAATTAGTAATAAGTGACTACAGTGGCTCAATCTTAAGTTTATAAAGTGACGAGAATACTTTTTGTTCTCTCGGGCCTCGTGTCTTTTCGCGTAGTGTTTAAGCGTAGCGCGTCTGTGTTGCACGTCACCACGTAGGCTCACTATTGGCCGACGCTGGTCATGTGTGATACGTGGTGACGTACAACACAGACGCGCTAAACACTACGTGAACCAACTAGAGGCCCAGAGAGAAGGAAATGAAAAGTGGAATAAAGTCGTTATTTTTTTTTGTTTTTGCGCACAAAAAGTATTCTCGTCGCTTGATAAACTTAAGGTTGAGCCACTGTAGTCACTTGGACTATATTATTAACAATGTCTTTAATAACTTTTCTGGGCCAGAAAGTTTCAATCACTTAGAAGCCTATGGAGGAGTGATCCAGCTCTCAGATTTAATCAAAAATATCTTAATTTGTGTTCCGAAAGATGAACAAATGTCTTACGCGGTTGGAACAACATGAGGGAGAGTAATTACTGACAGAATTTTCATTTTTGGGTGAACTATCCCTTTAAACAAAAGGCTGGAATTATTTCCATGTTTACCGCAGTGAGGAAAAGTCTGTTTCTCAATATGAGCAACACATTAATCATAAGAGAGACAGACAGATTTAGAGGCAAATGTCAAAGCAAAGGCCTCCGAGTGCAAAGCATTCTGGGTAATGTAGAATGACATCTCACAGGGACTCACTTCCATAGAAAGTTTTCAGCTAATATTTTTCATCCAACACGTCGAACACACAATCACAGCGATTGTGATTGGCCAGCATGTTTTGGAGAAAAACATTTATTTCATAATGTGATTTACCCCCCACTTTCAATTCTTTTACTTCAATGAAAGGTTAGATTTTTGTGAATTTTTTGAAGGAAAGATCAAAAGGATAAACAATGCAGATTTATTTTTTACAGCCATTTTTTATCATATTTATCAGGGGTGCCATCAATTTTGGCCATGACTGTATATGCTAATAAAATATTTAACATGTTACGTTTAATATTCAATATATATAAAATGTATTTAAATGTAGGCTATATCATTTATATATTAAAGAAAACTGTTAAACTATTTTAAGGTGATGTAGTTACGATGTTCTTACTCAAATAAGTAAGTAATATTAATGAACTATATCTACATGTACTATAGAGTTACGGCTAGGGTTTGGTTTAGAGTTCGCTACTTGTAATTGTGCATAATTTACTACACTAAAAAATTATTTGATCAATAAGTTATGACAGCATATGCTTTTACATTGCTTTAACTCATCAAAATAAGTTAAGCAATTTTCTACTTTTTTTTTAAGTTTGACTTGAACCTTGTATAGCCTGTTTATTGTAATTTAAGTTAAAATGACTTAAACATCCAAGTTGACTGTACTTAAAAATTAAAGGCAGCAACTTGGTTTTTTTTTTTGTTTTTTTTTACAGTGGTGTAAGTATGTCACCTTAAAATAAAGTGTTACCAAGTTACCAAGTTAATAATTATATAATCTATAGGTTATGACAACATGTGTTTTTACATTGCTTTAACTCATCAAAATAAGCTAAGAAATTTCCAACTCAATTTTTTTAAGTCAATGTAGTGTAATTTAAGTTGAAATGACTTAAACATCCAAGTTGACTGTAATATGAGGCAGAAACTTTTTATAATGATATATAATAAAATATTTTACATGTTACATATTATATTTAATATTCAATATATATGATGTATTATATATATATATATATATATATATATATATATACATATATATATATACTGTATATATATATATATATATATATATATATATATTAAAGAAAACTATTAAACTTTTTTTAAGGTGACGTAGTTAAATAAGTGTGTAATATTAATTAACTACATGCACTTACTATAGAGTTAGTTTTTTTAACTGTTATTACTACACAGTAAAAAAAAATTTGCATGATCAATAGGTTATGACAACATATATTTAAAAAAAAATTTAAGTCAATGTAGTGTAATTTAAGTTGAAAAATGACTTAATCATTCAAGTTGATTGAACTTAAAAAAAATGTTTTCAGTGTATTAGTGAGTACATGTAGAGAGGTGTAACTACACCACCTTAAATAAAGTGTCACGCAGAAAGCGTCTCGCGGTGTGCTTGTGCTGATAACAGTGCTGGAGCTGGTCTGAGAACAGGCTCTCCTTCATGAGCTCATGCTGCTAAAACAAGCAGAAGAATCACACGTTCCTCTCGGAGAATCCTCGGATCCTGGCAGCCGCTTTACACAACATTAATTTACACAATAACATTGATTAGCTAATTGTGCGTCTGTGTCGTGAGTGGCGTGTTTAGCCGCGGGCTTTTTCCCATGCTCTCCTCTTTTCTCCACTCTTTTCTCCTCTCTTTTCTCCTCTCTCGCTCATTCATCTGTCACCGCTCAAAGGTTTGCTCTTCATGCTAATTGTCCCTCAATAGGATCGTCTCCTCCCACTGCCATAAAGCAGCTCACACACACACACACACACACACACACACACACACACACGCACACACACCAGCACGACTCGAGCTCACGAGCTGTTCTAAGAACGTTTTGCTAACATTCTCATTAGGTTATAAAAACGTTATTTCTCAATGTTCTGGGAACGCTTCAAAGTTTATTAAAAATATTTTTTTACTTTTGAATGTTCTCTGAACGTTCTGAAACTAGTGATAACATTAAAACACGTTTGACCGTTTGGGTTCTGCACATAATGCTGTATGTTAAAGCGATCTGAGGAGATTAGGAGAAATGCGGCTTTACAGAGTTCAACAGCTCTGAGCTGAGATATGAACGAAACGCTATTGGCTGTTTTTACAAAGGGGAGGGGCTTCTCGATATGCCCCGCCCCCTATCTTCCTGCAAATTACAACAGTCTGAACAATGCTGCGCGTTTAAGGGCACTTCAGCGGGACTTTAAAATATATTTAATGGCAAAAAAAGTATTGACTGATATAATGGTAATATACCAACTTACTAAATTACAAAATTCTTTTTTGAACTTTAATAATATTCTTACAATCACAAAAAAAACAACAACCTCAAACGGTAAAGAAAAACACATGATTAGCTGTTTTTCCACAACCTGAGGAAAATATTAATAGTAAAAGTATCCTATTAGATTTATTAGTATTTCACTGTATATAATGGGAACTTTCTGTTAACAAATTAACAGGTTTTATCATTTGAATGTTACAATGTAGCAGAAACAAGCTAGGCCTATATTAATCTTATTAAACAACAGCAAATTATACAATTTTCTCGCAAGATATGGGTTTCCTTGTATCTCAGTAAAGGTAAAATAAAAAATTATGAAAAAATAGGAAATCATCCCAAACAATCTTTCAGTGTTTATATATGGTTGTAAGAGACTTTAAGTGTGTTAAACATATAAAGACAAGTGTGTGTGTGACAGTAGTGTATATATGCGCATGTATGAGAGAGAAACAGCCTGAGAAACGACATCTGTGTGAAGTTACAGCATCTCTAACACACCGTGACCGCTCACTGATAAAGCCCTTCAGAAGACACACAAGCTTCACTTTACTGGCTGAAGGACACTCGAGGACTCCTGTAACTGTGTTAACTGTGTCGTTAAAGACCCGCGTCTGTAGACGAGAGAGAGAGAGAGAGAGAGAGAGAGAGAGGGAGAGAGAGAGAGGGAGAGAGAGAGAGAGGGAGAGAGAGAGAGAGAGAGGGAGAGAGGGAGAGGGAGAGGGGAGAGGGAGAGAGAGAGAGTGAGAGAGAGAGAGAGAGAGAGAGAGAGGGAGAGAGAGAGAGAGAGAGAGAGAGGGAGAGGGAGAGGGAGAGAGGGAGAGAGAGAGAGAGAGAGAGGGAGAGAGAGAGGAGAGAGAGAGAGAGGGAGAGAGAGAAGAGAGAGAGAGAGAGAGAGGGAGAGAGAGAGAGAGGGAGAGAGAGAGAGAGAGAGAGAGAGAGCGAGCTTTTGATCACAGACTGTAGAGAGAAAAACACATCCACAACTCAAATGCATAAATAAAAAGTTTAATTAGCATCAATTGCTTCCATATTGTTGCTATTTTTGTGTCGTTTTCATTTTTAGAAAAGTCTGTGTTCATGAATCTGAACATTATTAGCTTCATGTTTGTTTAAATTATGATTGAAATGCTTCATTATTTACAGAAATTGCTGCTTAATTAAATGTGGGATAAATATTTTCTTTCTTGTTTCACGTCTACATGTGCTGTTGTTTGTGTGTGTGTGTGTGTGTGTGTGTGTGTGTGTGTGTGTGTGTGTGTGTCTCTGTGTGTGTGTGTGTGTGTGTGTGTGTGTGTGTGTGTGTGTGTGTGTGTGTGTGTGTGTCTCTGTGTGTGTGTGTGTGTGTGTGTGTGTGTGTGTGTGTGTGTGTGTGTGTGTGTGTGTGTGTGTGTGTGTGTGAGAGTGTGTCTGTCTGTGTGTGTGTGTGTGTGTGTGTCTGTGTGTGTGTGTGTGTGTGTGTGTGTGTGTGTGTGTGTGTGTGTGTGAGAGTGTGTCTGTCTGTGTGTGTGTGTGTGTGTGTGTGTGTGTGTGTGTGTCTCTGTGTGTGTGTGTGTGTGTGTGTGTGTGTGTGTGTGTGTGTCTGGGGATGGATGTTGAATCAGAAAACATGAAAAACATCTGAAATATCAGATTTAAACACACGCTGCCTGAAGAGAAACACGTGAAGACTTGAAAGTGTAGAATTATGTCGGTCCATCTTCTGTCCATCATCAGTTATTGTTAATACATTATTAAAAATAAAGGAGCCAAAACTGGGTTTTGACATTGAATGTACCATATTTGGCTCCTCGAACCTTTCAGTGATCAATTCTACTCAAAACAACCAATTTCTTCTTAGTGTGAAGAACATTTTAATAATCTAAAGAATCTTTGGTTACAAATGGGTTACTCTTTATTTTACAGTGTCCTTGTTGCATGTTACATGTACTTACCATAGTAATAACAGTAAATTATGCATAATTACATGCAATTAACCCTCAACCAAACCCTAACATTACTGAGTACTTAAATATATAATTACACTGTAACAATGACACCTTAGAATAAAGTGTAACCCTTTATTTTCAGGTGTCATTGTTACAGTGTAATTATATATTTAAGTACTGAGTAATATTAACTACATATGGTTAATTATGTATAATTTACTGTTATTACTATGGTAAGTACATGTAACATATGTAACAAGGACACTGTAAAATAAAGTGTTACCGAACCTTTTTCCACTATAAAGAAGGTTTATTAAACGTTCTTCATGGAACATCAATGCGGATGATGAGCCTTTATTTCTGAGAGTGATGTAAAACTGACTGTGTGTGATGGAGAATGTGATTGAGCTCAGATGTTGCTCAACCTGTCCCAGAATTCAACACTCTTGCAGACATTTGACCCCCACGTGACCTTTAACGCCTCGAGGTTCAAGCCCGTCCTTCAGAGATCTCTTCTCACACACACTCTCTTCTCACACACACTCTCAAAACACAACTCACATTTCAGCCGCGGTGAAAAAAGGCGAAGAAAAACAGGCCGTCCGCTTTGTTCTGAGTCGGGTTCAGCTTGCTGTCGGTACAAGCCGTACTTCATGTTCGTCCAATTCATAATCAGCAGTTCCAGAAATAAGGTTACAATAATACCAGTGTTTTCTGTGGTCACTGCTGATGATGTCACACAGACATTAACATGCCAAATATGAGCTAATATAGTGAGTGATTTCTGTGACCTCCGCAGGTGAAGACGCCTTTCCCTCAGGAAAACCAGTGTTTCTGTGAATAAACCAGACGCTTCTGGGTCTCATTTATAAAACTGTGCGTAGGATTCTTACTAAAAGTGTGCGTGCGCATGAAAGCTAAAAATATTCAGACTTTGAAACCGTGCGTTCGGCAGAAACTGCGCTAAATTCCCTTTATAATCCCAGCCAGCGGAAGATTGTGCGAAATAACCATATATAAGCTTACAACGCCTCGTTTTACTATGCATATACTCATCTGCATATAATTTGCATATAATTTGCATCTGCATATCATTTCAATCATACTTTACGGGTCGTACTCAATTTGTACAGTTGAAGCAGTTCTGCTCAAAGCCTTCATATGTCAATACAGGTGTCCCCCAGGGCTCAGTATTGGGTCCTCTTTTATTTATCATTTATCTTTCACCCCTTGGTAATATTTTTAGGAAATTTGGTATTCAACTCCACCTATATGCTGACGACACCCAGCTTTATCTGTCCTCTAAACCTTCCGCTAATTTTCCTCCATCTGTCCTCTCAGAGTGTTTGGCAGAGATTAAAGAGTGGAATTAAAGAACTTAACACCAGTAAAACGGAAATTCTTCTAGTTGGCTTAAAAAACAATCTGTCGAAATCTACATGTTCATCTGTGAAAATTGACAATTTACCAGTCTCTGTATCTAAACAAGTTAAAAGTCTGGGGGTCATTTTGGACAGTACTGTCTCATTTGAAGCACACATAGTGAAAAAGTGAGACCCATCTTTTCCGGCAGGCTTTTATGTGATTATTTTTATATTTTAATACTGGTATCCAAGGTTTTAATAATGAGTATTTGATTACTGTTTATTGTTTTATTGTGTTTGTAAGGTGTCCTTGAGTGTCATAAGGCGCCTATAAATAAAATCTATTATTATTATTATTATTATTATTATTATTATTATTTGCATATTTATGTTCATCCACGTGATTCCATGTTTAACGGTACAAGACGTTAGGAAAATATGAGATATGAGATGCGTCACATAACTTTGCTAAAAATCATTTAGCCTTGCCTTGTTTTTGAATCAATCAATCAAACAGTGTAAAATACGTCTCAGAGAAAGTTCTTCTCCACTTGATTTAAACGGCCTAGAATCAGCATAAATCTGTTCGCTGTGAAAACAAGTTCAGCTGTGGAACAAGCCAACAAAAATATGCTCTAAGAACTTTTTTTTTTTTTTAATGTTTCCATTAAGTTATTAAAAAGGTTATTTTCTAAATGTTCTCTGAACTTTCCAAAAGTCCAGTTTTTTAAATGCTTTAAAAGCGTTTCTTGGTTTGTGAGCGTTAAGGAAACATTCCATTCCATCATTCTTTTCACACGTTATATTGGAAACATTACTTTTGAATGTTCTCTGAACGTTCTGAAACATTTAACATTTAAAAAAACGTTACAAACATCCAACTAGAAAAACACATTCCATGAACGATGTATAAATAATGTTTTTACGTTCTGAGAACATTATTAAAGATCAGATAACACTGAATGAACGTTCTATTAACGTTCCTGGAAGAACGATTGTTCATAACTTCGAGAGAATCTCGAGAACGTTCCCTGTTGCTGAGATTTAATTAGTTGAAATATATTGAAACAAATTGAATTTGTAGATGATAAATATAGGCTATATAAAAAACATATATACATAAATGTATTGTATTAATACAATCCAGTTTCATTTATATGACTGACAAATGCGCATCAGATTAAGTTTCTTGTTTAGTTTATGCTAAAACTGTGTGGATGGAAACTGTGCAATTCAAATACATAAATCTTTTTGAGTGTATTATAGGCTAATGTTTGAATGGCTCCAATTTTCCCTTGCAAATAGTCACATAATGGGCGTAAAATGAGTTGTTTTATATGTATATTTCTGTTTTTGTTCGGTGTGACTGTCCGACGGATGAACCGTGATATTCTGTCATATTCCGTATCTCATCCTTCAGGAGACTTCTGTAATTCAGAAGGTCAGCGGATGAAGAGAAGAGAGAAGAACAACACACTGGTGTTTGTTTCGCTCGGCGTTTAATATCAGGGGTATTTGAGCGGTTCTCTCTCTCTCTCTCTCTCTCTCTCTCTCTCTCTCTCTCTCTCTCTCTCTCTCTCTCTCTCTCTCTCTCTCTCTCTCTCTCCTCTCCTCTCTCTCTCTCTCTCTCTCTCTCTCGGTTCTGTTGGCTTTGAGGCCACACACTGCGGTCCAAAGTCTTCATCAGTTCTGGAGCCGAACCTGAGAGCCGACAGCTGGAAACACTCACTGAACTCCTCGGATTTACACAGATTCATGACAGGATCCTAATAAAACTCTCTCTCTCTCTTCAGCTCTTTCTGCATCTCTCTCGCTCACACATGCCTTTTAATGAAGGAAACCCAATATGAGTCTCTGCTTTATCAGACGCTGAGGAGGGTCTTAAATTACAGTTTTCTGCTCTGAAATCTGAATGACAACTTGAACAAACTCAAACAGCGTTCAGGAGCCATTTAACTTTACTATTGCGACATATTTACAACGTAGGATGGCACTTTTTATCTATGAGGAATGAGTTGTCTATGGTATCTAAAAATGTTGTCAATTTAATCTTATAATCTGTGATTTTTTGGATGTATTTGAAGGACAGAACGCATATTAAACGCATAGTTGCATGCAATATTGCCTATATGCTAAATTAATCAATGTTAATATATTTATGTTTTTGTTTTCATCTTTATTCATGTCAGTTGTGAAGCCAAAGAAAATGTTCTCGTGTGTTCTACATTCATTCAGAAATGATTTGGCTCGTGCCTTTAATTGCCCTGCAGCCTTTAACAAACCATCACGTCCTCCGATTCACGGGAGAGTTTAATAAACTCTTGCATGATTTTGCGTGAGATTAAGTGCATTATTGGTGCATCTCGAGCACGCTCCTCCAGTTCCAGCTCCTGGATCGGGTTCTGCTTTCTTTGGACTGAAACTCTTCCACACATTGCACCGCTTTTCTTTCTTTATATTTTAATGCTCAATAAAATAAGGACATTGTCACTGAATTACATACAAATACATGGGTCTTTTTTTTTTTTAATTTTCCGAATAAATAAGCTTTCCATTGATGTATGGTTTGTTAGGATATGACAATATTTGGCCGAGATACGACTATTGTAAATCTGGAATCATTGAGAAAAAAATCGAAACATTGAGAAAATGTCCTTTACAGATGTTCATTTATGTTGGCGATTGTGCTGCATTCACTCACAAAAATAAATGTTTTATATATTTACAGTAGGAAATGTACAAAATATCGTCATGGGGCATATTGCCACAGATAAACCCGTGCGACTCGAGACTGGTTTTGTGATTCAGGGTCACATATTGCGCCGCTTCTCTTTCCACGTGACTCTTTGATTTGCGCGCTGATAATATCACGTGACGTGCTGAACGTTCCATTGTGGAACTTCTTTGAACTTGAGCGCCGCATTTTTAGAACGAACCGAGTGTTAAAGTCAAACCATCAACACACACATCTAGCGCATGTTTACACTGGAAAAACAAAAACAAAACAATGGTAAAGCACCGCACAAAAACGCGTTCTGTGTGAACGGCAACATCCGAATCAGAAGCGATTTGTAGTTTTATGGAACGCACAGCAGACGCGCCTCTAAACATGCATTCAAATGCACACACACAAAATGTTCTATTTCCACCTTTACCTGTAGTTTTGAAATAAATTATAAGTATATATTTGTATTGAGCATTTCTCTCACCTCATCTGCCATCTTTCAGGGATTGTTTCCACTGAGGTTTTTGCAATGCATTCTGGGATTGGCTTCTCTGCGAAAGGTATGCAAAGCAGATTTAGGATTTGGCCAAATAAAAGTGTGTTAAAAGGCTGCAGCTTCATGCAGTGAGGTGAGTGTGTTAACTACGCCAAAGACATTCAGTTCCCAGTGAATATTTCTTTTTAATTGTATGATGCAATTGTTTTGGCAATTTAAGTGTAAAAAATATTTTTCATGCCAGAAAAGTAGGCTACCTTAAAACTGAAACTAAATGCATGAACTGATCAAATGTAGATGTTGAATGCAAATGCATGAAAGCGTAGATTAGGTGGATGTGTATGATCTCTTATAATAATAGCCTATGTTAATACAGCCTGTGTTTATGCAGTTCAGTGGTTTTGGTGAGTGTGAATGTTGTGTTGCTGTACTGTAAGTAACTGTATTTGTGCAGAGTAGGTTTCAGGCCTCAGTCTGTGTGTGTGTGTGTGTGTGTGTGTGTGTGTGTGTGTGTGCGTGTGTGTGTGTGTGTGTGTGCGTGTGTGTGTGTGTTGTCAGAGTGAATCATGTCAGTGGGGAAACAGAAAGACTAAACTGAGGTCAGTCATTTTCTGGAAGATAAAAAATAAAACAATAAACTCGTTCAAAGGGTCTTTGAGAATATGAAATTTGAACACAGTCATTTTGCTTGAATTGGCCAAATTTCAGTCAGCAGTGAAGCGTTGAACTGTTTGTAAATTCAGCTTGACTTTTGAAGAGCGTGTCGAACCCCGGTGAGGTTCAGATGAAGAGTTTATTCCCCCCTTCAGTCACACTGATGAAGACTGACTCAACTCTTCCTCACATCTCAAGCGTTTCTCTCAGAACTCAACTGAACTCAAACAACATTCACTCTGGATCGAGCGTAAAGATGACATTGTCTTCTGTAAAGCTGCTTTAGTTAATTAAATTAGTTTCATTAACTTTTACACTGTTAATGAACTGTATTGAATTAGTTTGATGAAATTTGCACCATTCACACTATTGAACTGAATTGAATTTGTTTAATAAATGATGATTTTGCAACAGTGAAACTAATGAACTAAATATAAAATTTGTTTCATAATTAATGAAATTTGCACCATTCACACTATTGAACTGAATTGAATTTGATTTATAATTAATGGTATTTGCAACATTGAAACTAATGAACTAAATATAGAATTTGTTTGATAACTAATGAAATTTTCACCATTCACACTATTGAACTGAATTGAATTTGATTTATAATTAATGATATTTGCAACATTGAAACTAATGAACTGAATTGAATTTGTTTAATAATTAATTTAATAAATATATTTGTAGAAATAATTCTGACTCCCCAGTGATCTCAACATGAACTCAGTGATTCTCATCATCAGATGATCTGATTTGATCATTCGGGTCTGTTTTTATTTCTCCTGAGGAATTTGATGAGGATCATCTGAGACATTGATGATATGAATGAAAGATGAGACGCTGGATGCGAGGTTCGGACAGTGATGGACCTTCAGGCTCTGAGCCGGCGCACTGGAGCTCAGGAAGTTTGGGAGCAGTTCCTCGTATCCTGTTCCACAATAGCTGGAAGTGTGTGTGCTGGGGTTTAAATGGGAGAGCAGGAATGAAACACCCTCAGAACGAGAACACGATAAATGACCTTCTCTCAGTGTGACTCTGCTGATGCTCAGGACACACACACACACACACACACACACACACACACACACACACACACACACACACACACACACACACACACACACACGATGCTCAGGAGACTAAAGAACATCACAGCGGTCAGAACATTTACATTATAGAATAGAAGTCCCATCCAAACCCACACACACACACACACACACACACACACACACACACACACACACACACACACACACACACACACACACACACACACACTCAATTACTAACTAACATCATTCACCATCCTAATTGACTTTCATTCATTTTAAATAAACACTGCTCTGACTGTAGAAAAAAAAGAGGTGAATTAATTTGATTCTTTCTATATTTTATTACATATTATTTATTTTCTTGTATTTTTAAAACTTAAAATAATTATTATTTAGTTTGGCTTTTAGTTGATAGTTATACTAATATATGATCATATTTATTCCTAATCTATTTGATTAGTTTATATGGGTAATGGTAAATAAAACTGTATTGTTATTTATTTAGTTTTTTTTTTTTATCATGTAAAGCACATTCAGAAGCTTCTTTTAAAGGCAATACATAAAATAAAGTATTATTAGTATTATTACTGCTTTATTGCTGATGTTTCAAAATTGACAAATTTTCGCAACAACACAGTTATTGATATATAGTTATTATCATGTGAAGCTGCTTTGAAACGATCTGTACTGTATAAAGCGCTGTAGAAATAAAGCTGACTTTACTAATAATAAACTTACAAAAACATTGTTCCCTTGAATAGCTTCAGTAGCTGCTGTTTGTCAGTGGTTTCTGGTGTCACTCACTACTAGACTGAAGTTGAACCATTACACACACACACACACACACACACACACACAGAAAACGGTCAGTTCATCAGCACTGTGGTCACATCCCGATCCCTCGATACACACAGGCAACATTCAAGAGAAGAAACAAAGCTAAAGTTTGGAAGTAGCTTATCCAGCACTGGATTATAGATGTGTTTCAGTTTGAACCTTGAACATGTTGAATAGTAAATAATATCAGACAGATGTCCATGTGTGTGTGTGTGTGTGTGTGTGTGTGTGTGTGTGTGTGTGTGCGTGTTTGGATGGATATTAGAGGATAATCGGTTCTGTTTTTCCCTTCATCACATCATGTCTTCTCCTCCTGTCCGTCTCTTTCTGTCTGTGTGTGTGTGTGTGTGTGTGTGTGTATGGTTTGAGTCTCGTGGGTCTGCGGTTCATCCGTGGCCTTGAATTCAGGGCCGAATCGTTGGATGTGGAATTCCTCACGTCAAGGAGCTTCAGCTGCGCCGAACTCATTCACGAGGAGTATTTGTAGATGTCCGGTTCATTTCAAACACACCTGTGCGTTGATGTGAAACGCATTATGAATATTTACTTTTGCTTGTACATTCACAAAAACAAAAGTGTAGAGTTTGAAGGATGGTTCGAGACTGTCGTGTGTGTGCGATTAGAGGAAAACGGCTGGTAAAGCGTTTTAGGCGTTGTGTGTGTGGATGTTTGCTGTCATAAACAGGCCTCTAGTAAAGTCTGGGATTCAGAACACTGGAGTTTGGACATTTTCTGACAGGAGTGTAAATCCAGAGATGTCCAGCATGACAAATTATTAGTGTTTTCACTGAATATATTTTCATGTGTGTCAATTGTGTGAGTGATTGAGTGATAAAATACTACTCTTTTGGCAGACTGTTTTTTTTTTTTTTTACATATTAGGGAAGTATCTGATTTCACACAGCGACACTGAATCAGTGTTTTAGTGGAGACAGTGTGTAGTGTACAGTGTGTAGCGTTCAGTGTGTAGTGTACAGTGTGTAGTGTGCAGTGTATAGTGTGCAGTGTATAGTGTGCAGTGTATAGTGTGCAGTGTGTAGTGTGTAGTGTATAGTGTATAATGTAGTGTGTTGTGTGCAGTGTGTAGCATGCAGTGTATAGTGTGTAGTGTGCAGTGTGTAGCATGCAGTGTATAGTGTGTAGTGTGCAGTGTGTAGCATGCAGTGTATAGTGTGTAGTGTGCAGTGTGTAGCGTGGGCGTATGAAAGGATTCCAGCAGGAGTAGTGTGTGTGTGTGTGTGTGTGTGTGTGTGTGTTCAGTGATAACAGCAGTTAGAGGAGTGTCTCGATAAGGTTCTCCAGATGATAAACGCCAGGAGCTTCAGACACTCTGAGGGCCGTTTTCCATCTGCAATGGAAACAGAACCCATGAAATCTCCAAATCCCCCAAACCGGGCCGATAGTGAGTTGTGGGCGTCTCCAGAGTAAAGAAAAACGACTCGCTCCGCAGTGAATCATCTGCCAGAATCATCGCGCTCGTCATGTTTTACAGCAGAAATATGATTTCTCTGCCGCTGTGGGGATTATAGACGCGGATCTGTAACTCTAGATAGTATGAGCAGGAAATGATGTGGTATTAAACACAAAACTGCTTCCTGTGTCACGATCAGGGAGGACAGGAGGACTTCATCTGCTCATAAAGCACATAAAACTACATGTGATCAGTGATGGAGAGAGTTTCAGAGATTATAGTCTGAGTTTGTTTGATAAACTCCAGGAAACACACCAGGACACCAGGACGACACACAAAGACGTTATTACACAAAACGCAGAGACAGGCCGATCTCACTCATCCAGAATCCCAGAATAACCAGTAGCGAGTGCAGCCTTACGGAGAGACTCAGGAAGAGTTTCACTTTTAGACGTTTCTGAATGTTAGTGGAGACATTTATGTAGTTGTTGTGGAGTTACATTGATTCATCTCATCATCATGAGGAAGGACCCGATTATAGCACTTAAACATGCAAAAAGTCAGTTTTCATGATATGTGACCTTTAAAGCTCATGCCGTCCTGACAGAATCTGTGCTGTAATATCTTCATCATCATCATCATCATCATCATCATCATCATCATCATCATCATCATCATCATCACGCACCTGTTGGCCTGATCCAGAGCCGCTGTGTGTTAGAGAGTAACGTGTGTTAGAGAGTAACGTGTGTGAGAGTAATGTGTGTTAGAGAGTAATGTGTGTTAGAGAGTAACGTGTGTTAGAGAGTAACGTGTGTGAGAGTAACGTGTGTTAGAGAGTAACGTGTGTTAGAGTAACGTGTGTTAGAGAGTAACGTGTGTTAGAGAGTAACTTGTTAGAGAGTAACGTGTGTAAGAGAGTAACGTGTGTAAGAGAGTAACGTGTGTTAGAGTAACGTGTGTTAGAGAGTAACGTGTGTTAGAGAGTAACGTGTGTGTTAGAGAGTAACGTGTTAGAGAGTAACTTGTTAGAGAGTAACGTGTGTTAGAGTAACGTGTGTTAGAGAGTAACGTGTGTAAGAGAGTAACGTGTGTAAGAGAGTAACGTGTGTGTAAGAGAGTAACGTGTGTTAGAGAGTAACGTGTGTTAGAGTAACGTGTGTTAGAGAGTAACGTGTGTTAGAGAGTAACGTGTGTAAGAGAGTAACGTGTGTTAGAGAGTAACGTGTGTTAGAGTAACGTGTGTAAGAGAGTAACGTGTGTAAGAGAGTAACGTGTGTGTAAGAGAGTAACGTTTGTTAGAGAGTAACGTGTGTTAGAGAGTAACGTGTGTAAGAGAGTAACGTGTGTTAGAGAGTAACGTGTGTTAGAGTAACGTGTGTTAGAGAGTAACTTGTTAGAGAGTAACGTGTGTAAGAGAGTAACGTGTGTTAGAGTAACGTGTGTTAGAGAGTAACGTGTGTGAGAGTAACGTTTGTTAGAGTAACGTGTGTAAGAGAGTAACGTGTGTTAGAGTAACGTGTGTTAGAGAGTAACGTGTGTTAGAGAGTAACGTGTGTTAGAGTAACGTGTGTTAGAGTAACGTGTGTTAGAGAGTAACGTGTGTGAGAGTAACGTGTGTTAGAGAGTAACGTGTGTTAGAGTAACGTGTGTTAGAGTAACGTGTGTTAGAGAGTAACGTGTGTGAGAGTAACGTGTGTTAGAGAGTAACGTGTGTAAGAGAGTAAAGTGTGGTAGAGTAACGTGTGTTAGAGTAACGTGTGTTAGAGAGTAACGTGTGTTAGAGAGTAACGTGTGTTAGAGAGTAACGTGTGTAAGAGAGTAACGTGTGTTAGAGAGTAACGTGTGTAAGAGAGTAACGTGTGGTAGAGTAACGTGTGTTAGAGTAACGTGTGTTAGAGAGTAACGTGTGTTAGAGAGTAACGTGTGTTAGAGAGTAACGTGTGTAAGAGAGTAACGTGTGTTAGAGAGTAATGTGTGTAAGAGAGTAACGTGTGTTAGAGTAACGTGTGTTGGAGAGTAACGTTTGTTAGAGAGTAACGTGTGTTAGAGTAACGTGTGTTAGAGAGTAACGTGTGTGAGAGTAACGTGTGTTAGAGAGTAACGTGTGTTAGAGAGTAACGTGTGTGAGAGTAACGTGTGTTAGAGAGTAACGTGTGTGAGAGTAACGTGTGTTAGAGAGTAACGTGTGTTAGAGAGTAACGTGTGTTAGAGTAACGTGTGTTAGAGAGTAACGTGTGTGAGAGTAACGTGTGTTAGAGAGTAACGTGTGTAAGAGAGTAACGTGTGGTAGAGTAACGTGTGTTAGAGTAACGTGTGTTAGAGAGTAACGTGTGTTAGAGAGTAACGTGTGTAAGAGAGTAACGTGTGTTAGAGAGTAACGTGTGTAAGAGAGTAACGTGTGGTAGAGTAACGTGTGTTAGAGTAACGTGTGTTAGAGAGTAACGTGTGTTAGAGAGTAACGTGTGTTAGAGAGTAACGTGTGTTAGAGTAACGTGTGTTAGAGAGTAACGTGTGTGAGAGTAACGTGTGTTAGAGAGTAACGTGTGTTAGAGAGTAACGTGTGTTAGAGTAACGTGTGTTAGAGAGTAACGTGTGTGAGAGTAACGTGTGTTAGAGAGTAACGTGTGTTAGAGTAACGTGTGTTAGAGAGTAACGTGTGTAAGAGAGTAACGTGTGTTAGAGAGTAACGTGTGTAAGAGAGTAACGTGTGGTAGAGTAACGTGTGTTAGAGTAACGTGTGTTAGAGAGTAACGTGTGTTAGAGAGTAACGTGTGTAAGAGAGTAACGTGTGTTAGAGAGTAACGTGTGTAAGAGAGTAACGTGTGTTAGAGAGTAACGTGTGTGAGAGTAACGTGTGTTAGAGAGTAACGTGTGTAAGAGAGTAACGTGTGGTAGAGTAACGTGTGTTAGAGTAACGTGTGTTAGAGAGTAACGTGTGTTAGAGAGTAACGTGTGTAAGAGAGTAACGTGTGTTAGAGTAACGTGTGTTAGAGAGTAATGTGTGTAAGAGAGTAACGTGTGTTAGAGAGTAACGTGTGTTAGAGAGTAACGTGTGTAAGAGAGTAACGTGTGTTAGAGAGTAACGTGTGTAAGAGAGTAACGTGTGTTAGAGAGTAACGTGTGTAAGAGAGTAACGTGTGTTAGAGTAACGTGTGTTAGAGAGTAACGTGTGTTAGAGTAACGTGTGTTAGAGAGTAATGTTTGTTAGAGAGTAACGTGTGGTAGAGTAACGTGTTAGAGAGTAACGTGTGTTAGAGAGTAACGTGTGTAAGAGAGTAACGTGTGTTAGAGTAACGTGTGTTAGAGAGTAACGTGTGTTAGAGTAACGTGTGTAAGAGAGTAATGTGTGTAAGAGAGTAACGTGTGTAAGAGAGTAACGTGTGTTAGAGAGTAACGTGTGTTAGAGAGTAACGTGTGTAAGAGAGTAACGTGTGTTAGAGAGTAACGTGTGTAAGAGAGTAACGTGTGTTAGAGAGTAACGTGTGTTAGAGAGTAACGTGTGTTAGAGTAACGTGTGTTAGAGAGTAACGTGTGTTAGAGTAACGTGTGTTAGAGAGTAATGTTTGTTAGAGAGTAACGTGTGGTAGAGTAACGTGTGTTAGAGTAACGTGTGTTAGAGAGTAACGTGTGTTAGAGTAACGTGTGGTAGAGTAACGTGTGTTAGAGAGTAACGTGTGTTAGAGAGTAACGTGTGTAAGAGAGTAACGTGTGCTAGAGTAATGTGTGTTAGAGTAACGTGTGTTAGAGAGTAATGTGTGTTAGAGTAACGTGTGTTAGAGAGTAACGTTTGTTAGAGTAACGTGTGTTAGAGAGTAACGTGTGTAAGAGAGTCACGTGTGTTAGAGAGTAACGTGTGTAAGAGAGTAACGTGTGTTAGAGAGTAACGTGTGTTAGAGAGTAACGTGTGTAAGAGAGTAACGTGTGTTAGAGAGTAACGTGTGTTAGAGAGTAACGTGTGTAAGAGTAACGTGTGTTAGAGAGTAACGTGTGTTAGAGAGTAACGTGTGTAAGAGAGTAACGTGTGTAAGAGAGTAAAGTGTGTAAGAGAGTAATGTGTGTAAGAGAGTAACGTGTGTAAGAGAGTAACGTGTGTAAGAGAGTAACGTGTGTAAGAGAGTAACGTGTGTTAGAGAGTAACATGTGTTAGAGTAACGTGTGTTAGAGAGTAACGTGTGTTAGAGAGTAACGTGTGTAAGAGAGTAACGTGTGTAAGAGAGTAACGTGTGGTAGAGAGTAATGTGTGTAAGAGAGTAACGTGTGTAAGAGAGTAACGTGTGTTAGAGAGTAATGTGCGTTAGAGAGTAACGTGTAAGAGAGTAACGTGTGTTAGAGAGTAACGTGTGTTAGAGAGTAACGTGTGTAAGAGAGTAACGTGTGTTAGAGAGTAACGTGTGTTAGAGAGTAACGTGTGTTAGAGAGTAATGTGCGTTAGAGAGTAACGTGTGTTAGAGAGTAATGTGCGTTAGAGAGTAACGTGTGTTAGAGAGTAACGTGTGTTAGAGAGTAACGTGTGTTAGAGAGTAATGTGCGTTAGAGAGTAACGTGCGTTAGAGAGTAATGTGCGTTAGAGAGTAATGTGCGTTAGAGAGTAACGTGTGTTAGAGAGTAACGTGCGTTAGAGAGTAACGTGTGTTAGAGAGTAACGTGTGTTAGAGAGTAACGTGTGTAAGAGAGTAACGTGTGTAAGAGAGTAACGTGTGGTAGAGAGTAACGTGTGTAAGAGAGTAACGTGTGTAAGAGAGTAACGTGTGTTAGAGAGTAACGTGCGTTAGAGAGTAACGTGCGTTAGAGAGTAACGTGTGTTAGAGAGTAACGTGTGTAAGAGAGTAACGTGTGTTAGAGAGTAACGTGTGTAAGAGAGTAACGTGTGTTAGAGAGTAACGTGTGTTAGAGAGTAATGTGCGTTAGAGAGTAACGTGTGTTAGAGAGTAACGTGTGTTAGAGAGTAACGTGTGTAAGAGAGTAACGTGTGTAAGAGAGTAACGTGTGTAAGAGAGTAACGTGTGTTAGAGAGTAACGTGTGTAAGAGAGTAACGTGTGTAAGAGAGTAACGTGTGTAAGAGAGTAACGTGTGTAAGAGAGTAACGTGTGTAAGAGAGTAACGTGTGTTAGAGAGTAACGTGTGTAAGAGAGTAACGTGTGTAAGAGAGTAACGTGTGTAAGAGAGTAACGTGTGTAAGAGAGTAACGTGTGTAAGAGAGTAACGTGTGTTAGAGAGTAACGTGTGTAAGAGAGTAACGTGTGTTAGAGAGTAATGTGTGTAAGAGAGTAACGTGTGTAAGAGAGTAACGTGTGTTAGAGAGTAACGTGTGTAAGAGAGTAACGTGTGTAAGAGAGTAATGTGTGTAAGAGAGTAACGTGTGTAAGAGAGTAACGTGTGTTAGAGAGTAACGTGTGTTAGAGTAACGTGTGTTAGAGAGTAACGTGTGTTAGAGAGTAACGTGTGTAAGAGAGTAACGTGTGTAAGAGAGTAACGTGTGTAAGAGAGTAATGTGTGTAAGAGAGTAACGTGTGTAAGAGAGTAACGTGTGTTAGAGAGTAATGTGCGTTAGAGAGTAACGTGTGTAAGAGAGTAACGTGTGTTAGAGAGTAACGTGTGTTAGAGTAACGTGTGTTAGAGAGTAACGTGTGTTAGAGAGTAACGTGTGTTAGAGTAACGTGTGTTAGAGTAACGTGTGTTAGAGTAACGTGTGTTAGAGAGTAACGTGTGTTAGAGTAACGTGTGTTAGAGTAACGTGTGTTAGAGTAATGTGTGTAAGAGAGTAACGTGTGTTAGAGAGTAACGTGTGTAAGAGAGTAACGTGTGTAAGAGAGTAACGTGTGTCAGAGAGTAACGTGTGTAAGAGAGTAACGTGTGTAAGAGAGTAATGTGTGTAAGAGAGTAACGTGTGTAAGAGAGTAACGTGTGTAAGAGAGTAACGTGTGTTAGAGAGTAACGTGTGTAAGAGAGTAACGTGTGTTAGAGAGTAATGTGTGTAAGAGAGTAACGTGTGTAAGAGAGTAACGTGTGTTAGAGAGTAACGTGTGTAAGAGAGTAACGTGTGTAATGTGTGTAAGAGAGTAACGTGTGTAAGAGAGTAACGTGTGTTAGAGAGTAACGTGTGTAAGAGAGTAACGTGTGTAAGAGAGTAATGTGTGTAAGAGAGTAACGTGTGTAAGAGAGTAACGTGTGTTAGAGAGTAACGTGTGTTAGAGTAACGTGTGTTAGAGAGTAACGTGTGTTAGAGAGTAACGTGTGTAAGAGAGTAACGTGTGTAAGAGAGTAACGTGTGTAAGAGAGTAATGTGTGTAAGAGAGTAACGTGTGTAAGAGAGTAACGTGTGTTAGAGAGTAATGTGCGTTAGAGAGTAACGTGTGTAAGAGAGTAACGTGTGTTAGAGAGTAACGTGTGTTAGAGAGTAACGTGTGTTAGAGTAACGTGTGTTAGAGTAACGTGTGTTAGAGTAATGTGTGTAAGAGAGTAACGTGTGTTAGAGAGTAACGTGTGTAAGAGAGTAACGTGTGTAAGAGAGTAACGTGTGTTAGAGAGTAACGTGTGTAAGAGAGTAACGTGTGTAAGAGAGTAATGTGTGTAAGAGAGTAACGTGTGTAAGAGAGTAACGTGTGTAAGAGAGTAACGTGTGTTAGAGAGTAACGTGTGTAAGAGAGTAACGTGTGTTAGAGAGTAATGTGTGTAAGAGAGTAACGTGTGTAAGAGAGTAACGTGTGTTAGAGAGTAACGTGTGTAAGAGAGTAACGTGTGTAAGAGAGTAATGTGTGTAAGAGAGTAACGTGTGTAAGAGAGTAACGTGTGTTAGAGAGTAACGTGTGTTAGAGTAACGTGTGTTAGAGAGTAACGTGTGTTAGAGAGTAACGTGTGTTAGAGTAACGTGTGTTAGAGAGTAACGTGTGTTAGAGAGTAACGTGTGTAAGAGAGTAACGTGTGTAAGAGAGTAACGTGTGTAAGAGAGTAATGTGTGTAAGAGAGTAACGTGTGTAAGAGAGTAACGTGTGTTAGAGAGTAATGTGCGTTAGAGAGTAACGTGCGTAAGAGAGTAACGTGCGTTAGAGAGTAACGTGTGTTAGAGTAACGTGTGTTAGAGAGTAACGTGTGTTAGAGAGTAACGTGTGTTAGAGTAACGTGTGTTAGAGTAACGTGTGTTAGAGTAACGTGTGTTAGAGAGTAACGTGTGTTAGAGTAACGTGTGTTAGAGAGTAACGTGTGTTAGAGAGTAACGTGTGTTAGAGTAACGTGTGTTAGAGTAACGTGTGTTAGAGAGTAACGTGTGTAAGAGAGTAACGTGTGTAAGAGAGTAACGTGTGTAAGAGAGTAACGTGTGTTAGAGAGTAACGTGTGTAAGAGAGTAACGTGTGTAAGAGAGTAATGTGTGTAAGAGAGTAACGTGCGTTAGAGAGTAATGTGTGTTAGAGAGTAACGTGTGTTAGAGAGTAACGTGTGTTAGAGTAACGTGTGTTAGAGAGTAACGTGTGTTAGAGAGTAACGTGCGTTAGAGAGTAATGTGTGTTAGAGAGTAACGTGTGTTAGAGAGTAACGTGTGTTAGAGTAACGTGTGTTAGAGAGTAACGTGTGTTAGAGAGTAACGTGCGTTAGAGAGTAATGTGTGTTAGAGAGTAACGTGTGTAAGAGAGTAACGTGTGTTAGAGAGTAACGTGTGTAAGAGAGTAACGTGTGTTAGAGAGTAACGTGTGTTAGAGAGTAACTTGTTAGAGAGTAACGTGTGTAAGAGAGTAACGGGTGTTAGAGAGTAACGTTTGTTAGAGAGTAACGTGTGTTAGAGTAACGTGTGTTAGAGAGTAACGTGTGTGAGAGTAACGTGTGTTAGAGTAACGTGTGTTAGAGAGTAACGTGTGTAAGAGAGTAACGTGTGTTAGAGTAACGTGTGTAAGAGAGTAACGTGTGTTAGAGTAACGTGTGTTAGAGAGTAACGTGTGTTAGAGAGTAACGTGTGTTAGAGAAACGTGTGTTGGAGAGTAACGTGTGTGAGAGTAACGTGTGTTAGAGAGTAACGTGTGTGAGAGTAACGTGTGTTAGAGAGTAACGTGTGTAAGAGAGTAACGTGTGTTAGAGTAACGTGTGTTAGAGTAACGTGTGTTAGAGAGTAACTTGTTAGAGAGTAACGTGTGTAAGAGAGTAACGTGTGTAAGAGAGTAACGTGTGTTAGAGAGTAACGTGTGTTAGAGAGTAACGTGTGTTAGAGAGTAACGTGTGTAAGAGAGTAACGTGTGTTAGAGAGTAACGTGTGTAAGAGAGTAACGTGTGTTAGAGTAACGTGTGTTAGAGTAACGTGTGTAAGAGAGTAATGTGTGGTAGAGTAACGTGTGTTAGAGTAACGTGTGTTAGAGAGTAACGTGTGTTAGAGAGTAACGTGTGTTAGAGTAACGTGTGTAAGAGAGTAACGTGTGTGTGTGTGTGTGTGTGTGTAAGAGAGTAACGTGTGTGTGTGTGTGTGTGTGTGTGTGTGTGTGTGTTAGAGAGTAACGTGTGTAAGAGAGTAACGTGTGTTAGAGTAACGTGTGTGTGTAAGAGAGTAACGTGTGTGTGTAAGAGAGTAACGTGTGTGTGTGTGTGTGTGTGTGTGTGTGTTAGAGAGTAACGTGTGGTAGAGAGTAACGTGTGTTAGAGAGTAACGTGTGTAAGAGAGTAACGTGTGTTAGAGTAACGTGTGTGTGTAAGAGAGTAACGTGTGTGTGTAAGAGAGTAACGTGTGTGAGTGTGTGTGTGTGTGTGTGTGTGTGTGTTAGAGAGTAACGTGTGTGTGTTAGAGAGTAACGTGTTAGAGAGTAACGTGTGTTAGAGAGTAACGTGTGTAAGAGAGTAACGTGTGTTAGAGTAACGTGTGTTAGAGAGTAACGTGTGTTAGAGTAACGTGTGTTAGAGAGTAACGTGTGTTAGAGTAACGTGTGTTAGAGAGTAACGTGTTAGAGAGTAACGTGTGTTAGAGAGTAACGTGTGTAAGAGAGTAACGTGTGTTAGAGTAACGTGTGTTAGAGAGTAACGTGTGTTAGAGTAACGTGTGTTAGAGAGTAACGTGTGTTAGAGAGTAACGTGTGTTAGAGTAACGTGTGTTAGAGAGTAACGTGTGTTAGAGTAACGTGTGTAAGAGAGTAACGTGTGTTAGAGTAACGTGTGTTAGAGAGTAACGTGTGTTAGAGTAACGTGTGTAAGAGTAACGTGTGTTAGAGTAACGTGTGTTAGAGAGTAACGTGTTAGAGAGTAACGTGTGTTAGAGAGTAACGTGTGTAAGAGAGTAACGTGTGTTAGAGTAACGTGTGTTAGAGAGTAACGTGTGTTAGAGTAACGTGTGTTAGAGAGTAACGTGTGTTAGAGAGTAACGTGTGTTAGAGTAACGTGTGTTAGAGAGTAACGTGTGTTAGAGTAACGTGTGTAAGAGAGTAACGTGTGTTAGAGTAACGTGTGTTAGAGAGTAACGTGTGTTAGAGAGTGACGTGTGTTAGAGTAACGTGTGTTAGAGAGTAACGTGTGTTAGAGTAACGTGTGTAAGAGAGTAACGTGTGTTAGAGTAACGTGTGTTAGAGAGTAACGTGTGTTAGAGTAACGTGTGTTAGAGAGTAACGTGTGTTAGAGAGTAACGTGTGTTAGAGTAACGTGTGTTAGAGTAACGTGTGTTAGAGAGTAACGTGTGTTAGAGTAACGTGTGTTAGAGTAACGTGTGTTAGAGAGTAACGTGTTAACGTGTTAACCAGCTTGAATAAATGTGTGTTACACACACTCATAGCAGATGCACAAACACATTCACATGTGCGGGTTTCATCAAGTGAATCCAATCTGATTTCAGATTATCTGAAAGTTGTATTTATAGCCTATAAACCCTAAACTTTGCAACCTGATTCACATTTTCTTTTATATGTGCATTTATGTATTCCGAACAAAACTTCAGATTTAGATGTTCATCTAACATTTCTTAAAATGTGCTACTTTTTTCAGAACGTTCAGAGAACATTCAAAAGTAAAGTTTTTTACAGTCAGTAAAGCATTTTTCTTTAGCTAGACACACACTTTTGATCAGATTATTTCAGTTCTGCACTTTCAATTCGATCAAATCTAGTTCAAATCAATTGAAGTGTTTACATGAAAGCTTTTCAAATTGATTGAGCCATCATTACAATTACAAGCAGATTATTTAGAAGAAACTACTTAAATGAGGAAATCTAAATGATTACCGGTACCATTTTTGCATTGTATGCCAGTCTGATTAATGTATGATCATTTTAATATTTGCTTTCCTCAACTAAACTTCCCCATCCCAGCGCCGAGCCGAGGATGTTCCTGACTGAAAGCGTGTGTAAGTGTGTGTACATCGGTGATATCCAGCTCATTTTCTCCATCTCACACACATGACTGCTCCTGTTGTGCTGAGCTTCTTCAATCCTCTCAGCTGTAGATGAGCGTCCGAGAGCGGGAACAATGTCTAATCTCTGTTCTGTGGCTTTGAACTCGCTGGAAAACAAGATCCACAGGCCGATTCTCACACTGAGTGAATGTGGAGACAAAGACGTCCAGCCGAGAGCTCGTCAACTGCAGGACGGAGGATTAATTAGCTCGAGTTGTTCAGAGAGACGGACACACAACCGGCATTAACACACACTCATTACTATTCCACACGCAGGGACACTTTCACAACTCCTCGTTACAAGCATCTTTGTGTCTAATATTTTACGTTGTTTCGCGTGTTTTCATGGAATACTAACTTACTGCATACTGTTATGTTTTGTAACCGGCCTACTGTGTGAATCCGCATGCACACATAAACATCTGAGAAAACACTGTGGTTTATTCACTCGGTTTATTCGCATTGCATTGTGGGATACAGTGCTCTGATAAACTGCATGTTTGGCAAGTGCAGCAGAACATCTGGGCATTTCATACATATACAGTCACACACTGCCAAATGTGCAAATATTTAAACATTTTTAACCCTATAAGTTCTACATATTTGATAAGCAATATATAAGCTTGTTTCCGCCACAGAATAAAAACTAAAAACAGTAATTGTGACTTTTTATCTCACAATTGCGTGATATAAAGTCAGAATTGAGTGATATAAAATCTGAGAAATAAAGTCAGAGTTGCAACATGTAAACTAGCAATTGTGAGATAAAAAGTCGCAATTATCTTTTAAAATGTTTTATTCTGTGGTGGAAACAAGCTTCCATACAAAAACATTAAAAGCATCTTTGTGTCTATTTGAACTTTAATATTTTAAGTTCTTTTGCGTGTTTTCATGGAACACTTACTGCATACTGTTATGTTTTGTAACAGGCCTACTGTGAATCCGCACGCACACATAAACATCTGAGAAAACACTGTGGTTTATTCATTTGGTTTATTCGTCACTCGAACACATTGCATTGTGGGATACAGTATCTCTCACAGTGTGCTCTGATAAACTACATGTTTGGCAAATGCAGCAGAACATCTGGGTTTTTCATACTTATACATATACAGTCACACACTGCCAAATGTGCAAATATTTAAACATTTTTAACCCTATGAATTCCAGCGTATTTGATACGCAGAGCCCTCTAAATGATCTGATAAACCTGTTTCACTCAATCTTCTCCAGTTCGGATTGACAGTTTTATCAAGTAAAAGTCTTTCAGAATAGTTGTACAAACGTCCTCCTCCAGCTCGTGTTCTGTCTTAACTGTTCTTTTTTCAGAAAATATTACTTATTTTGACTTATTTCACATGTCAGGCTTTACAGGGTTAAATCAAAATACATTTCTACTGAGATGCAAAATAACATCAGTTTTCTGAGAAATTGATCAAAATGAATTTAGTTTCTTATGGAAGCTTGTTTCCAACATAGCTTTTATTCTTTTAGTTTTAGTTATTTTAGTGTAATTTATACTAAATTACACTAAATTATTTTAGTTTTATTTATTTTAGTGTAATTTATACTAAATTACACTAAATTTAAATAAATTACACAAATTTTGTTACAATTTTTTGCCTTTTTACATATTTTTCAGCAGTTTTTATGAATTTTTATTTCAGCTTTACTTATTTTAGTATATAAAGTTGCCATTTTTATTTAGCTTGTTTCCAACACGGAATGAAAAAAAAAAAAAGGAAATTGTGACTTTTTATCTCACAATTCTGACTTTTATATCTCTTTGACGATTGGTTGCAGCAAAGGAAGAGTCACAGTTCATCATTCACTGTCATTAACATTACTTGACAAAACACGAAACATGCAGGAGGATATCAACTGATTAAACATAGATAAGGAACGGACAAAGAATGATTTAATCTAAGGGCTAGAAATACACAGAAACTAAACTAAACAAGGAGCAGGTGAATCAAATCAATCAGTCGCCATGACAACAAATGAAAACATGCTAAGGAAACATGGAAACAAAGATCTACAAACTAAAAGCCAATGAAAATGAAACAGAAACCAAACTGAATCTCACAATTCATACTTTTTCTTACAATATACACTCACAATTCCGAGAAATAGAATATAGAATTGTGAGATAAAAAGTCGCAATTACCTTCTTTTTTTTATTCCCTGACGGAAACAAGCTTCCATAGTTTCTGCTTAAAACAAGCGGTGAGAAAAATCATCTAATTTTCCCTTTGAATTAAGTTAATTTTTCTGACCCCATTAACAGATAGATAGATTCTCTTTTTTAAATTAATTTCTCTTCAGTTCAGTAAATATATCTTGATGTAAGAATGTTTAGACATCTGTGCAGGAGAACAGGACACACACTGTGAGGATGATCATGAACACACTCACCGCGGATCTGGGTTTAAACAGCATTTTACAGTTTTTACAGTGAATGAAATCAATCTCTGCACAGTTACGGCTCTTGGCAGCTGCTCACCGCCTCATTTGTCCTGGTTCACTGCGCCGGTTCCTCTTTGTTCCGTTTAATTGTCATTCCAGGGAACATTCCCCACTAACCCGGATTGGTTCACGATGGAGAGAGAGAGACAGAGAGAGAGAGAGACTATAATTAGCTCATGTGAGTTAGTTTAGTTTAGTTTAGTTTAGGTTTTGAGAAACTGGGTGATGGTTTAGAAAAATGTGTTTCAGCAATTCAGAAAAACTGTAATATTTTTGATAATTTTTTGTTTTGTTTTACACTTTCTGTTTTAATTTTACTTAAAGTTTTAGTGAATTTGTTGTTTTTGTTATTTTTTAATTTTTAATTTTTGTTATTTCATTTTTAAATATAGCTTTATTAATTTATTTTAGTCATTTGAATATTTCCAGGTTAAATTTGTTGTGTTTTGCCTTTTTTTTTTTTTTGCCATTTTTTTAAATACATTTTTTATTTAAGTTTTGGTTATTTTAGTATGCCTATACCATGTTTAGTCTGCTAAATGAGTAAATGTATTTTGTTGTGTATTTTTGCCATTTTTATTATATAATTTTAAATATAGTTTCAGTTTTAGCAGAAATAGACTAAGTTTAGGTTTTATAATATATCAGTTAACATTTCTTATATTTCAAGCAACAACATTTTTTATTTATGGTTTTAGTTTACTTTAATAACCCTTTCCAGAAATCAGTTTTGTAACTTAGATTATAAAATGTGTAAAATAGTGATGTTGAGATGTTTAACAGAAGAACACCATAAACCCTGATGAAACTCGTTGTAATCTGAACGGACAGAATGACGTCCTGCAACACATTCTCTCGGATGTTTGTGGCTCGGGAGAAACACGGACAGCAGAATCTGAACCTCAGTGTTGTGACTACAGACACGCCATATTAATATGCATTCATGTCCACATTACAGAGCAAAACATGCCGTGCCAATCCCTGACCGAGGGACCATAGAAAAATGGGATGTTTGTGATATTCTGAAATTAGAAACAGCGCAAGAGATTGTTTAGAGGCAGTTTTAAAATAATAAAAAAATAAAAAAAATCACAACATAATGGGAATGCTGGCAAAACATATTTTTGTTAGCTGTGCAAGACTCTATATCATCACATCACAATGCTAAAAGAAATCAGTCTTCAAAGATATCTCTGATTATTTTCTCTCCATTATTAAACGCAGCCTCGAACACTCTCTTGTGTTTTGTGGCATCTTAAAGAAAATAAACAAGCGTTGTGAATGAGGAGCGTAACCCAGATGAATGTGGAGCGCTTCCCGACGGGATCGAGCGGCCGTAACACACTTCTGATCTGAGGAGCTTTGATGCTCATTTCATTCACATGAATATTCAGAACCACTGAAACCACTGAAACCAGACCCAGAGCCTCCAGACTCTCCAGTCACACGAGAAAGGGCTGGAGAAATGGGCTGATCACCAGAAATGTTTACTATGATTTACATGAATACTGTCAAAAGTCTGCGTCAAAATTGCATAAAATCAAAGAAAATGTATATTATATTTGGCTTAAAGCCAGTTTTAGCAAAGTTTTCTTGGAACATTTCTAAAAACAATTAAAGCCATTTCATCATATTCACCCAGTAACTAGTGTTAAATGATTATATATATAATCATATATATATTACAGGTATTAGCCTATATATTATGTATTATATCTTCAATTGCTTTATTATATGTATATAAGCAATTCAAGATATAATATATAGGCTAATATATAATACCTATAATACTATATATCTGTATGTTTACTGAGATAAACAGCGAGAGGTTTCTGTGGATAAACAAAAACATCAAAAGTGTTTATTATTATAAATGAAATGTTAATCAGCTCTGATAATGAGATCCATAAATCCCACAGGATCAAATTTACAGACTTCAGCGTTCCCTGTGTGTTCCTGAAGGAGCAGATCTAGCCTGTTTTCATTTGCTTTAAACAATTAGAGTCGCGCTCAACCTCATCACTGACTCAACTAACGAGTCCTTCTGAAGCTCGTTAAATCAGGAACTAATTAATACACACAACTTAGTCTGAGCATTCCTGTGTGTGTGTGTCTGTGTGTGTGTGTGTGTGTGTGTGTGTGAGAGAGAGAGAGAGAGAGAGAGAGAGTGTGTGTGTGTGTGTGTGTGTGTGTGAGTGTGTGTGTGTGTGTTCGTGTGTGTGTGTGTGTGTGTGTGTGTGTGTGTGTGTGTGTGTGTGTGTGTGTGTGTGAGTGAGGGAGTGAGTGTGAGTGTGTGTGAGCTTGTTTATGTGATTTGTGAGGACACAAATTTGTATAATGACATGGGTATTACACTGGTATTACAACTTGAACGTGATTTATGAGGACATTTCCTGAGTCCTCATAATTCAAATGGCTTTAAAAACATACTAAGCAGTGTTTTATTAAAAATGTAAAAATGCAGAATGTTTCCTGTGATGGGCAGGTTTAGGGGCAGTGTAAGGGGATAGAATGTACAGTTTGTCCAGTATAAAAACCATTACGCCTATGGAATGTCCTCCCATATCACATAAACAAAGCAGTGTGTGTGTGTGTGTGTGTGTGTGTGTGTGTGTGTGTGTAAATGTGTATGCGTGTGTGAATTTGTGAGTGTGTGTGTGAGTGTGTATGTGTCTGTTTGTGTGTGTGTGTGTATGTATGTGTGTGTGTGTGTGTGTGTAAATGTGTGTGTGACACTAATTAATGATTTGTAGGTAATTCTCACACTTTGAATACATTCAGTGACTGAGATCTTCCAGTGTGCAGTGATGAAATCATC
>CM040805.1:36443827-36446327 GCA_022829025.1 Squalius cephalus
GTGGTTTGGCATTAGTTATAAGACAAGCACTTTCAGCAAAAAGCTTCAGCTCCTCTATCACAGTGGAATAAGTGATCTTGCTTTTAAAGGCTAATTTTACTCTCATCTCTATCACCTTGACATCTTTTGATAGGCTGTCGCTGCCGATGGTAATTTTCAATGCGTTATGTGTGTTTTGTATGTCTGAGCTCATTTGTTCTTTTTGATTTTGTGGCTGATTAATTAATTTATTAAACCATTGCTGAACCTTTCTAAATTGATTATTGTTAACAAAACAATCATCCTCAAAAATTTGAATTGATCTATACGGACCATAGAGTCTGAGACATTCATCCGGCTTATGGCACCTTCCATCTGATTCTGTCCTATAAAGCCGAAGGAGACCGACTGTGTGTTATCACTGGGGTCTTTATAACATGTGAGAGGGCACCGTCACCCTCTCTGGATCTTCAGAGTCTTGTCTGTGTGGTATCCATACATTCGCATCAGGTACTGTACCCGTGACGATGTAGGCCGTTTCCCGACTTTCTTGTCCTTGTCCACCAAGGTGGTCTGATAGAAAATTCCTCAGAGTTCTCTCCCAGTTTCTCCAGAGCCTCTGGTTGAAAGTCGGGTTCATGGGTGCTGCATTGGTCAGTGTGAACGTTGCCACACGGCCATTACCGGATTGAAAGCTGTTGGGATTCAGGTGTCCACGATCATATCCGGTGCCGCAGTAGTCGTTGCTGGTGGCTTGATTTCGTCTATAAGTGTTTTGATTATTTTGATTCTCACTGACCATATATTCAGTTTGGGATTCAGGTTGGGAAATCTATAGAAGAAAAGTTATGTTACATAGTTAGGTTGATGTTGATAGCACTTTCTTGTGTTTTCAAAATTTCATGAGGAAAAAGTTCTGTTCTTTCTGCCTGCTTTGTCTCTTTAAGTGGACATTTTCAATGTTTATCGTACAATTACTGTATAATGGTGTGCTCAAGTCATCTCGTAATGATCGTACTGTATTTATGAGTTGGACACACATGAATGTCGTGAAAAACGAGTGGGAAGTTCGGGATTTTCTCAAAGCCCCGATCTCTACGAGTTGTGTGCGTGTCAGTGAGAAACATGATGAATACCACAATACTTACAGGTATTTAGCAGTGATACTGTCAGGCTTTTCTATTTACAGCAAGTAAGCTAATTAATTGTCTGCACAGAATATGATGGCATATAACAATATAATACTGTATGTAACAATAAAGTTCATAAATTATTTACTTCATAAATTAATTAAAAATATAAAAAGCAAAGCACACCTGATGCACTTTGTTCTTCATGCTGTATTTTTTGGTTATAATTAACATGACAATGTGTACTGAACTAATGTAGCCTAAATTCCCGTTTATACCGTCAGCCTGAGTATCGTTGCCATAACGCATTGTGTCTTGCTTCAGACTTGACTGACGGTGTCAGTCTCCGTTTTCGAGGGTCTAAAACTCTCATCAGAGGTGGTGTGTCGATTCAGTTAAAAATCATTATACTAAATATTTTAAAATATTACATAATTCATTGATGCCTGTTTGTCATGTAGCCTACAACACCGACCAATCGTCATCAGGCACAACAAGTTAAAATTTCATTGGACAATGTGAAGTGGAGCGGTAATATTTCCGTAATTCATTAATCGATTGAAAATTTCATGGGCAGACGAATTTACATTTATGAAGCGATCTGAAAAGGGTGGGATGCAGTGGTGTGAAGGGTGTGTGTGTGTTGGACGAGCTACAGTGTAGTTTAAGGTCTCGTTCTCTCCTCTAATATTTGTTCATCATCCTCACACACATAAAGGGGTTTTATGTGACAGTGTTTCTTCACTTTCTCAGCACTCCGATGTTTTAATGTGTTTATGTTGTTTCAGCAAATACTGGCTGACCAGAGCAGACTCAGATATGAAGTGAGTGACGGATCACAAACACACACACTCGTTCTCCCGTGTCACACGCGCTGTAAACAGAATCATCACATATTCAGTCAGAATGTGTTGTGTCTGGTTAACTGGATATGATTATGCAGCGAGGTGTTGGTGTTTATGTGCAGATGTGTGTGTAACCCTCGACTTCTGACAAAACCACCAAACGGCTGGAGAAAGAAAACACGCTCCGACACACACACACACACACACACACACACACACTCACTTGATCACGGTTCATCACACACACACACACACACACACACACACACACACACACACACACACACACACACACACACACATACACACACACACACACACACACACACACACACTTGATCACGGTTCATCACACACTGTCTGCGACATCTGTTCAGCCACATGTCATGAAGCCGTGAAGAGAAACAGATTCAGATTCTCCACTTACAGTCAGACGGACTAATCTAATAAACTCAGGATCAAACAAGCTCGAGCTCAACAATATGATTCCTCAACATGTCTGTTCAAACACCAGATATGCTTCCATACACACCTATTATTATGCTA
>CM040805.1:36451327-36453827 GCA_022829025.1 Squalius cephalus
TCATCTTCATACTTTTTAACTGAATATATTCAATTTTCACAATGAATCATTGTTTGTTCAAATAAATGCATTTTGGAAATGTGATTATTTAAATAAAACCAAAAAGATGCAAATAGCTCATAATAAACTCTGCTGCTATTTTGAAATGTAACATTAGTAACGTTCTTTGCATCATGTATCAATGCAACATGTTACTTTTAAAGTAACACTCTTAAAAATGAAGGTTCCAAAAGGTGTCACAGCGAAGAATCATCCTGGGTTCCGAAAGAACCTTTCAGCGATCCGTTCTTAAAATAACCTTTTTGTTCTTAGTCTAAAGAACCTTTTTCCACTGTAAAGAAGCTTTAGTGGAATAGAAAGATTCCGAGCTTTATTTTTACGAGTGTAACATTCTGTATCAACAACCAGTCTAAACACAACCAGTGAGGGAATCCTGAATAATTCCACTCAGATCCCACGGGATGAGTCAAACTCTTGGGTTTATCTCTTTATCCTGCTGATAAAACATCATCAATCAATCAGAGCCTGCAAACCGATGTCAGAATAATGTCAAATCTCACGGTAATCATCTTATAAACACACGAGCATGCGATCTTCAGATGTTACTCATTATTTTACTTTTTGTTTTGAATTAGTTTTAAGCTTTATTTTCATTTTCATTTTAAAGTTTTAGCATTTTTTTGGTCATTCTTATTAGTTATTGTTTTTTTAATGTCTATATAGTTTTTATTAAGTTTTACCATGAAGAAAATTGATATAAAAACAATTTTCAGTCAGAAATTGCTAGTAAATTTCACAGTTACATTAAGAAAGAAATGGGAAGCGACGCATTGAATTAAATGTGAAATTTTGCAGCAGAAAGACTGAAATTGTATTTTCTTGTAAAATGTACTCTATAATATTAATTTATTTACAACTTCAAATAAAAACTTTTTTTTTTACATTGTATTTCAGTTTTAGTTATTTTAGTGCATTACAGTTAATCTAAATAAAAATGAGAAATGTTGCTTTGGCGACTAGATGAAATAAAATAAATGTACTATTCAATATTTTATTTTGGTTGATGTTTATTTTATATCAAGTCATTCATTTTTTTAAATTTATATAGTTTTAGTTGACGATAATAACCCTGGTCTGAAATGAACTTTGACTACATCTGTTCTAGATGTGTTTATATTCTTCAGTATCAAATACATCACTTAAATATATATCTGGACACAAAACATGGATGAACATCGGGATGTGTAGGATAAAAATAACAGACTGTGAATGATGATCAACACACATATTTGTAAGTGATCTGACAATAAAAGTAAACAAATTCAAGTAAATTCCAGGAGTCTGGCAACACTACCAGAGCTGTAATGGCTCCGCCCTCTTCTGGAAAAGGGGCGGGGCAGCAGCTCATTTGCATTTAAAGATACACAGCGCGTTTTTGCTTCCACCCAAAAAAGGGGCATTTTAGGCATGATATAATAAATAATATGTGTGTATTTTGAGCTGAAACTTCACACACACATTCTGGAGACTCTTTATATTATATCTTTTTCTGAAAAATGTTTTCTTCTTAAAACAAGAACAAATATCTGCCAATGGTGTCAGAAAAATTGTTTCCCTTTGAATTATGTTTATTTTTCTGACCCCATTGGCAGATATTTGTTCTTAATTTAAGAATGTTATTTGTGCTGGAAAACGAGACAGAAGCACTGAGGAACAAGCATTTTTTTTTGCAGTGTGCCACTTCAGACCTTAACGTCTGGTTTGTATCAACACTAATTCATGGGACAGTAAAGCTATTAGTCTGGTTAGCCGTGCTAAAGCGCCTGTTTTCCGGCTGATCGTGTGGATGGCTGCCAGAAGTTTACAGTTTTCCCCAGACCTCACGAATTAAAACACCTTTTACTTGCTCTGCTACGAGCAGAAGTTTCAAGAGAGCTGTAAAAACATCTTAAAGCTTCTGTCTGTCTTTCCTTCACGTTCCCGTTCTCTACACTGTAAAAAATGATTGTGATTTTAACGGTAAAAGACTGTAAAAATGCCAAGCTGAAAAACTGTTAATTGGTAAAAGGAACACTCCGACTTTTTGGGACTTTATCTTATTCCCCGTAAGTTAGATAAGTCCACACATACCCTTGTCATCTCCGTGCGTGCCGTAACTCTGTCTGACGCACTCACCGCTAGCCTAGCTTAGCACAAAGACTGGAGGTAAATGGCTCCAGCTAGCATACCCTCACGAAAAAGAAGTATACTTCAAGTTCATTTTATGAAGTATAGTTAAGTAATGTTCAAGTATATTTTTAAGTATACATTATGCAGTAAGTATACTAATGTCAGTATGTACTTGTAGTAAACTTGTAAGTGTACTATTTTAATACCGCTTGGGACTAAATTGGCCCACTTTTAGTATATAAAAGTATATGTTTAAGTGTACTATAAGTGTAACAGTTGTAAACTTTAAGTGCACAACTAGTTCATAATTACGTTTCTCATTTGTACTGCA
>CM040805.1:36458827-36463827 GCA_022829025.1 Squalius cephalus
ATAAGATGATTGACAGGTATAAGATGATTGACAGGCCAGTTTACTGTGATAAGATGATTGACAGGTATAAGATGATTGACAGGCCAGTTTACTGTGATACGATGATTGACAGGTATAAGATGATTGACAGGCCAGTTTACTTTGATAAGATGATTGACAGGTATAAGATGATTGACAGGCCAGTTTACTGTGATAAGATGATTGACAGGCCAGTTTGCTGTGATAAGATGATTGACAGGCCAGTTTACTGTGATAAGATGATTGACAGGTATAAGATGATTGACAGGCCAGTTTACTGTGATAAGATGATTGACAGGCCAGTTTACTGTGATAAGATGATTGACAGGCCAGTTTACTGTGATAAGATGATTGACAGGTCAGTTTACTGTGATTGACAGGTCAGTTTACTGTGATAAGATGATTGACAGGTCAGTTTACTGTGATAAGATGATTGACAGGCCAGTTTACTGTGATAAGATGATTGACAGGCCATTTTACTGTGATAAGATGATTGACAGGCCAGTTTACTGTGATAAGATGATTGACAGGTATAAGATGATTGACAGGCCAGTTTACTGTGATAAGATGATTGACAGGCCAGTTTACTGTGATAAGATGATTGACAGGCCAGTTTACTGCGATAAGATGATTGACAGGTATAAGATGATTGACAGGCCAGTTTACTGTGATAAGATGATTGACAGGTACAAGATGATTGACAGGCCAGTTTACTGTGATAAGATGATTGACATGACAGGCCAGTTTACTGTGATAAGATGATTGACAGGCCAGTTTACTGTGATAAGATGATTGACAGGTATAAGATGATTGACAGGCCAGTTTACTGTGATAAGATGATTGACAGGTATAAGATGATTGACAGGCCAGTTTACTGTGATAAGATGATTGACAGGTACAAGATGATTGACAGGCCAGTTTACTGTGATAAGATGATTGACATGACAGGCCAGTTTACTGTGATAAGATGATTGACAGGTATAAGATGATTGACAGGCCATTTTACTGTGATAAGATGATTGACAGGCCAGTTTACTGTGATAAGATGATTGACAGGTATAAGATGATTGACAGGCCATTTTACTGTGATAAGATGATTGACAGGTGACTCAGCACAACTCTTCCCTCGCATCAGTGTTCCTATAAACTGCGTAGACTCATCAATAGTTTCCGGAGATCAGACTCTGTCTCTGTCATCACAAGTGTTTCCAATAATCGTCTGTGTAATTGTTGGTTCTGTTGGACTAAGATGAATGTCATGGCACTGGTCTCAGTTCTCAGTTCTGAGGTAATAAAGGCCGATACTGGAGGCTTTATATAACACAGTCACTGACATACGTTATCCCACAATCCCACACACACCATTAACCGTTTAAAAGCGTTACCTTCGTCTCATAAATCTCTTCCGGAAGTAAAACATTCAAGTTATTATATTCATCTTGATGAAAGATTCTGAAGCATTAATGTGAGTTAGTGAAAAAAAGTCAGTAAAAGTGACACACACACACGCGCGCGAGTCCAGCATGATTTAAAGTCATCATCGATATTAATAACACATTCCTGACATTATTCAAAAGAAAATAACATGTTTGTCTTTATAATCTTTGATCAGAATCTAATAACATATTATCATAATCATAAACACACTGATTTGTGGTGAAAATGGATTTACTGTTTACAGCACTAGCCGCTACTGCGTTGTAAAAGTGATGTCCGGCCTATAGGAAAATTGAGAATCTTCACCCTTAATTCAAAATGCGTTTAAGATTTTGTATTCATATTCCATGTTTTTTTTTGTGATAATGCAATGAAATGTCAAATTGTGCGTACATGATTTGTGTCCAGGCTGTCAGGAGTTAAACAGACTGAGATGCCTGACGTGTTTCAGGTGTTTCAGCAGGTCGTGTGTGTGTGTGTGTGTGTATCTCAGCACTTCTGGAAACATGCTTACATTTGGAAACAATCCTGTCTCGGGCCTGTGAGTGATTGGCGTTGATACCATCGTACATTCTTCAGACTAATGGCTTTCAAACATATTCCTCTGAACGATCCTATCGCTCGCTCTCACTGCAGCTGGAATGCCGGATTACCCAAAAATCAGGATCACAAGTGAAGTTTTCTGGATCCAGTCGTGTGTTTTCTCCAGAGTGGGACAGTTTTGTCTTCAGGTTTTTGTCATTTCTCAGACATGCAACAGATTCATCGGCCTCTAAATCACTGTCTGTTTAACGGGACAAATGTGAGTTTGATTAGCGTTGAAATGAGTCACTGTGAACCCAAAAACACGGATCTGAACTGCATCTGTGGACCTCTCGTACTGTTGGGATTCATATTTCACCACTAAATCAAATAAATAAATAAATAAATAAATAGAGGTGAATTCAGGATAACTGGGACATTTTATCATTGAGATGGGAAAAAAAATCTCATAATTATCCTGAATTAATTAATTTTAATGTATTTTGCATTTTTGCCACTGACATTATTTTCAAACATATTGTTATATAACCCGACATTATACTTATATTATAATCAATATAATTCTTATTATATTCCCAACACTGTATATATCAAGTTAAACTAAATGAAAATGAGAAATATTGCCTTGGCAACTAGTGGAAATAAAATGATTTTAGTTCATGTTTATTTTATTTTTAAGCTATGAAAATGTTACCTATAATAATGCAGTACATTTGTACTGCAATCAGCAGAAATTAAAAGTGGTATGGATGTATAAATACTTAAACACTATGAGGCTCTATCTTACACCCAGCGCAATTGACTTTGTACACCGACGCATGTTTCATTCTTGCGCTCCCGGGGGCGGTTCAGCGGAAAGAGGAGGCGTGTTCCGGCGCAAACGTTCCCTGGTGCTATTTTGCAGTTTCAGAAAACAATTCCGCCACAGACCAGGAGAAATCTCGTCTAAAGTCAGCGGCGCGTTGCGCATGTTATTCAGATGCTATTTTAAGGGTACATACTTGGCCATAATGTAGCATGTGCACAACGCACACACACTTTGCTTCTCTCATCTACACAGACGCAGCAGTTTTCATTTTTAGAAAACCATACATTATTACAAGGAAAAATATTAACACATGAGGGAAATCATTGTGGTGTCCATGAAGATGTGAAGAAATAGGCATAAATCTAGCTTACACATTTACCCAAATTATCATACGCCTGTTTAACCGAAGCTAATCTGGGTGTGTTTCTCCATCCCCAATGTCACTTCTCTGTGTTTTACGGCCCTGACGAGAACGTCGGTCTCCTCGGCTGTGAACCGCTCCTGGCAAATCCGCCGTTATAATAGCAATCCGCCATGGAACAAGCGCGCCTGCTCTTAAAGGGAATGTGAGATGACGCTCTGATTGGTTTATTTCACGTTACGCCCAAACCACACCTATGAGTAATGAAATGACTTCAGACCAAGCCTTTTTAGATTTGCGCCGGGCGCAGGAGTCATTTATCCCGCCGGTGTAATAGCAACAGCGCCGAGACCCGCCCACAGAGTTACTTGCGTTTCGCGCTTGATACTTGCGTTTCAGATCGTTAAAATAGGGCCCTGTGTCTTTAATTTATGAGTAATGAGATTTGTGAAACTGCATTACCTATTGCTTACTTTCAGCAAAATAATTTTACGACGCAAACAACTCAATTTCTTATTTCTTTCTGCTGATTTCGGGGTGAAATATAAGCATAAATTAAAGGTGGTAAGGATGAAATCTGAAATATGAGCTGGATTTTTTCTGGCAGGTTTCATGAGATGAGAAATGAATCTGCCGACTGGACGCTTTCTGTCATGTCGAAAGTGAAACTCAAAAGCTCTTGAGTTTGCTGAAGTTTCTTCTTGTCTTCCTTTGAGAAGTTCTCCCGGTGGATTTTGTCCGGTTTTCCGTCTGCTGGTCTCCGATACGGATCCACACACACGTTAAAGAGTCTCCGAGTTCCTGCGGGATTCAGAACACTTTGATTTTACAGGTTCAGTCTGAGTCTGTCTGAAGTCTATATGGCTTTACGGTAAGCAGCTTACGGGACCTTTTCAAAGCCGTAATCTGCGTGCAGTCCAGAATCAATATCTTATCATTTAATAGGCAAATCTTTAATATTTGGGTTTGTGTCCTGAAGGATGCAGATAAGGCTTAAATCAGCCAATAGAAGAGTTTAAGTGAAACTGAGCTGAGAGTGTGAGATGAGCTTCTGCTGAAAACTTCCTCTTACCGGAGTTACTGCAGATACACTGCAAACTACTGAAGTTTTTAAATATCACATCATATCATATTTATCACTGGCATCAACAGTGTTTATCAGCCACAAGATTTTGTGGTAACGCTTTGCAATACGGTTCTCTTAACTACATTAGTTAACATTAACAATGAATGACAACTACTTTAAAAGCATTTATTAACCTAATTTAAATCAAAAGTATCTGCTCATATTATTGCTAGCCCTTTACAATTAGGTCTCATTTGTTAAAATAGTTAATGCACTAACACACACTAACAGTGAGCACTGTATTTCTACAGCATTTATTAACCTTTGTTAATGTTAGTTATTAATAAAAATGTTCATGTTCATATTAGTTTACACTGAATTAACTAATGTTAACAGATGCGACTTTTGATCATAAAATGTATTAGTAAATGTTGAGATTAACATAAACTAAGATTAATTAATGCTGTAGACGCACTGTTTATTGTTAGTTCGTTTTAACTAACGTAGTTAACTAATGTTAACAAATAAAAACATTTTTTAAGTGTTATCTTATTATTGAATGGCCCTGCACTAACATGAACAATGAACAGCTGTATTTTTTAACAAATATGAATACATACTGAGCAATACACATGTTTTGATCATTGTTAGTTGATATTAGTTAATGCATACCGAAAATGAGGATGTAAACGAGGGTGACGTTGATGTCACTCTGCTCACTGGAAAAGTGCTATCCAAGTTACGTTAGTAACGTTACTTATATCTAC
>CM040805.1:36491327-36508827 GCA_022829025.1 Squalius cephalus
GGGATGCAGTGGTGTAAAGCGGGGGAAGCAGTGGTGTAAAGCGTGGGGTGCAGTGGTGTAAAGCGTCGGAAGCAGTGGTGTAAAGCGTCGGAAGCAGTGGTGTAAAGCGTGGGATGCAGTGGTGTAAAGCGTGGGATGCCGTGGTGTAAAGCGTGGGATGCAGTGGTGTAAAGCGTCGGAAGCAGTGGTGTAAAGCATGGATGCAGTGGTGTAAAGCGCGGGATGTAGTGGTGTAAAGCGTCGGAAGCAGTGGTGTAAAGCGTGGGATGCAGTGGTGTAAAGCGTGGGATGCAGTGGTGTAAAGCGTGGGATGCAGTGGTGTAAAGCGTGGGATGCAGTGGTGTAAAGCGTCGGAAGCAGTGGTGTAAAGCGTGGGATGCAGTGGTGTAAAGTGTGGGATGCAGTGGTGTAAAGCGTCGGAAGCAGTGGTGTAAAGCATGGATGCAGTGGTGTAAAGCGCGGGATGCAGTGGTGTAAAGCGTGGGATGCAGTGGTGTAAAGCGTGGGATGCAGTGGTGTAAAGCGTGGGATGCAGTGGTGTAAAGCGTCGGAAGCAGTGATGTAAAGCATGGATGCAGTGGTGTAAAGCGCGGGATGTAGTGGTGTAAAGCGTCGGAAGCAGTGGTGTAAAGCGTGGGATGCAGTGGTGTAAAGCGTGGGATGCAGTGGTGTAAAGCGGGGGATGCAGTGGTGTAAAGCGTGGGATGCAGTGGTGTAAAGCGTGGGGTGCAGTGGTGTAAAGCGTGGGGTGCAGTGGTGTAAAGCATGGGGTGCAGTGGTGTAAAGCGTGGGATGCAGTGGTGTAAAGCGTCGGAAGCAGTGGTGTAAAGCGCGGGATGTAGTGGTGTAAAGCGTGGGATGCAGTGGTGTAAAGCGTCGGAAGCAGTGGTGTAAAGCATGGATGCAGTGGTGTAAAGCGCGGGATGTAGTGGTGTAAAGCGTGGGATGCAGTGGTGTAAAGAGTGGGATGCAGTGGTGTAAAGCGCGGGATGCAGTGGAGTAAAGCGTGGGGTGCAGTGGTGTAAAGCGTGGGATGCAGTGGTGTAAAGCGTGGGATGCAGTGGTGTAAAGCGTGGGGTGCAGTGGTGTAAAGCGTGGGATGCAGTGGTGTAAAGCGTCGGAAGCAGTGGTGTAAAGCATGGATGCAGTGGTGTAAAGCGCGGGATGTAGTGGTGTAAAGCGTGGGATGCAGTGGTGTAAAGAGTGGGATGCAGTGGTGTAAAGCGCGGGATGCAGTGGAGTAAAGCGTGGGGTGCAGTGGTGTAAAGCGTGGGATGCAGTGGTGTAAAGCGTGGGATGCAGTGGTGTAAAGCGTGGGGTGCAGTGGTGTAAAGCGTGGGATGCAGTGGTGTAAAGCGTGGGATGCAGTGGTGTAAAGCGTCGGAAGCAGTGGTGTAAAGCATGGATGCAGTGGTGTAAAGCGCGGGATGTAGTGGTGTAAAGCGTGGGATGCAGTGGTGTAAAGAGTGGGATGCAGTGGTGTAAAGCGCGGGATGCAGTGGAGTAAAGCGTGGGGTGCAGTGGTGTAAAGCGTGGGATGCAGTGGTGTAAAGCGTGGGATGCAGTGGTGTAAAGCGTGGGGTGCAGTGGTGTAAAGCGTGGGATGCAGTGGTGTAAAGCGTGGGGTGCAGTGGTGTAAAGCGTGGGATGCAGTGGTGTAAAGCGTCGGAAGCAGTGGTGTAAAGCGCGGGATGTAGTGGTGTAAAGCGTGGGGTGCAGTGGTGTAAAGCGTGGGGTGCAGTGGTGTAAAGCGTGGGATGCAGTGGTGTAAAGCGTGGGATGCAGTGGTGTAAAGCGTGGGATGCAGTGGTGTAAAGCGTGGGATGCAGTGGTGTAAAGTGTGGGATGCAGTGGTGTAAAGCGTCGGAAGCAGTGGTGTAAAGCGCGGGATGCAGTGGTGTAAAGCGTGGGTTGCAGTGGTGTAAAGTGTGGGATGCAGTGGTGTAAAGCGCGGGGTGCAGTGGTGTAAAGCGTGGGATGCAGTGGTGTAAAGCATGGGGTGCAGTGGTGTAAAGCATGGGGTGCAGTGGTGTAAAGCGTGGGTTGCAGTGGTGTAAAGTGTGGGATGCAGTGGTGTAAAGCGTCGGAAGCAGTGGTGTAAAGCGTGGGATGCAGTGGTGTAAAGCGCGGGATGCAGTGGTGTAAAGCGTGGGTTGCAGTGGTGTAAAGTGTGGGATGCAGTGGTGTAAAGCGTGGGGTGCAGTGGTGTAAAGCGCGGGATGCAGTGGTGTTAAGCGTGGGGTGCAGTGGTGTAAAGCGCGGGGTGCAGTGGTGTAAAGCGTGGGATGCAGTGGTGTAAAGCATGGGGTGCAGTGGTGTAAAGCATGGGGTGCAGTGGTGTAAAGCGTGGGATGCAGTGGTGTAAAGCGTCGGAAGCAGTGGTGTAAAGCGCGGGATGTAGTGGTGTAAAGCGTGGGGTGCAGTGGTGTAAAGCGTGGGGTGCAGTGGTGTAAAGCGTGGGATGCAGTGGTGTAAAGCGTGGGATGCAGTGGTGTAAAGCGTGGGATGCAGTGGTGTAAAGCGTGGGTTGCAGTGGTGTAAAGTGTGGGATGCAGTGGTGTAAAGCGTCGGAAGCAGTGGTGTAAAGCGTGGGTTGCAGTGGTGTAAAGTGTGGGATGCAGTGGTGTAAAGCGTCGGAAGCAGTGGTGTAAAGCGCGGGATGCAGTGGTGTAAAGCGTGGGTTGCAGTGGTGTAAAGCGTGGGATGCAGTGGTGTAAAGCGGGGGATGCAGTGGTGTAAAGCGTGGGATGCAGTGGTGTAAAGCGTGGGATGCAGTGGTGTAAAGCGTGGGATGCAGTGGTGTAAAGCGTGGGTTGCAGTGGTGTAAAGCGTGGGATGCAGTGGTGTAAAGCGTGGGATGCAGTGGCGTAAAGCGCGGGATGCAGTGGCGTAAAGCGCGGGATGCAGTGGTGTAAAGCGTGGGATGCAGTGGTGTAAAGCGTGGGATGCAGTGGTGTAAAGCATGGGAAGCAATGGTGTAAAGCGGGGGATACAGTGGTGTAAAGCGTGGGATGCAGTGGTGTAAAGCGGGGGGTGCAGTGGTGTAAAGCGTGGGGTGCAGTGGTGTAAAGCGTGGGATGCAGTGGTGTAAAGCGGGGGTGCAGTGGTGTAAAGCGTGGGGTGCAGTGGTGTAAAGTGTCGGAAGCAGTGGTGTAAAGCGGGGGATGCAGTAGTGTAAAGCGTGGGGTGCAGTGGTGTAAAGCGGGGGTGCAGTGGTGTAAAGCGTGGGGTGCAGTGGTGTAAAGTGTCGGAAGCAGTGGTGTAAAGCGGGGGATGCAGTAGTGTAAAGCGTGGGGTGCAGTGCAGGGGCGTGTCTAGAAGGGGGGCACGGGGTGGCACCGGCCCCCCCTGGAATATGATTGGCCCCCCCTGGTGCCCCCCTAACATCATTGGGCTAGATTTACTGTCAACATGACAATGTCCAACGCCATTGGATCAGAGCGCTGTCAATCACTGCTTGATTTGCGATTCGCAAAGCAGAATCTCTGGTCTGCGTTTTTTTAAACAGGAGTCAGGAGAGAGACACCTCGATACGTCACTGTTTATGGTATACACACTCAATTACAGTATATATATTGTAAATTTCGTTGACGAAAAATGTTCGTCATTATTTTCGTCAACGACATTTTTTCACAGACTAACACGTTCGATAACTATATAAAAAACAGTTTTAAATGACGACAACTATGAATTATGAACAACGAATAAAAAATAGACGAAAATGTTAGGGAGGGGACGAGAGATCCAGTCAGAACTGATTTGCGTTTGTGGTAGATGCGAACATTTGAATTGTAACGTGCTGATCTACCCAGCGGCACACGAGTTGGAATGCGCTTGCTGCATGTCTCACAAATCGTTCAAAAATGTAAACGTCTGGGAGAAAGAGAAGGGCAGACATATGGACAGATCTGAATAAGAGTGACGACGCGAAAGAGAGCTTCGGTATGTTTTTCTGTGCGAACACACACACACACACACACACACGCGCGCGACCCGAAGAGTGCAGCCCTGCGCGCTGCGCGCAATGGACTGAATTGAACTCTCTTTCGCGTCTGAATGGACAAATACACACAACATGTTGTCTAAATGTCCGTTTTTGAGAGTATTCACGTAAAACACAGTCGGTTATGTCTTTACAGAACGTACAGTTGTGAGAATATCGGATGTGCATTAGCAGTGCAATTGGATCTGCACACTCGGTCTTAAAGTGACAGTGCGTAATAAACCTAATGCCTTCTGTACACTTAATATTGTTCAAACAACAAAATAAAAAGAGAAAAGCATTCACTGCTCTTTAATAATAGCTTTAATAAAATTTAATTCATACAAATAAATATATCTGCTTGAAAGAATAAACAATGATGTATGCAAGTAAAGACTGCATAATAATTTATTGAAAAATAAAAAGACTGTTCTACTTTAGAAGTTTTTCCAGTTGAATTTTCTGATTTCCCATGGGCCCCCCCTTACTGGTTCTTGGTCCCCCCTGTGCCCCCCCCATTTATAAAATCCTGGAATCGCCCCTGGTGCAGTGGTGTAAAGCGTCGGAAGCAGTGGTGTAAAGCATGGGATGCAGTGGTGTAAAGCGTGGGATGCAGTGGTGTAAAGCGTCAGAAGCAGTGGTGTAAAGCATGGGATGCAGTGGTGTAAAGCGTGAGATGCAGTGGTGTAAAGCGTGGTGTGCAGTGGTGTAAAGCGTGGGATGCAGTGGTGTAAAGCGCGGGATGCAGTGGTGTAAAGCGTGGGATGCAGTGGTGTAAAGCGTCGGATGCAGTGGTGTAAAGCGTGGGATGCAGTGGTGTAAAGCGTGGGATGCAGTGGTGTAAAGCGTGGGGTGCAGTGGTGTAAAGCGAAAGGAACTCTTAATGCTTCAGCATACCAAGACATTTTTGACAATTTCATGCTCCCAACTTTGTGTGAAGAGTTTGTGGATGTTCCTGTTCCCGAATGACTGCGCACCAGTGCACAAAGCAGGACCATAAACATATGGATGAGGAGTTTGATGTGGAGAAACTGGACTGGCCTGCACAGAGTCCTGAGCTCAACCCCATAGAACAGCTTTGGGATGAATTAGAGCGAGACTTAAAGCCAGGCCTTCTCATCCAACATCAGTGCCTGACCTCACAAATGCGCTTCTAGAAGAATGGCCAAAAATTCCCATAAACACACTCCTAAACCTTGTGGAAAGCCTTCCCAGAAGAGTTGAAGCTGTTATAGATGCAAAGGGTGGAGGAACTCCATATTAAACCCTACGGATAAGGAATAGGATGTCATTAAAGTTCATGTGCATGTAAAGGCAGACGTCCCAAAACTTTTGGCAATATAGTGCAATTCAAACAGCCGATCTTAATTCCTTAATGCAATATATATTTTAGTCAAATGCACAAACCAAGTCCACATTAGACATTTTCAATAGATTAAACCAATTTGTGATCAGTTGAGTTGCTAACCAATGTCTCATCTTCTATCAAAGGGACGTTTTATTGCTAAATGTTTTAATTATTAGCTTCTCAACAGTTCTGAGATTAAAATCCAAGAAATGAATGGGTTTAAAGGAGTGTTTCCACTCATCAGACCGGCCGTACCTTCAACCCAGGAATAAGAGCGTCTGTATGTTTTGTCTGCTGACGTTTGAGAAGTTTGAGGGTGAAGATGTTTGTGTGCTAATGGAGCTCGTGTTTAGACTGGGACGCCACATTTCTTTGCTTTCATTAGGAGCCGCAGCATTTGGGACTTGATGACTCCAAGAGGCTTTTCCCAAGAAATCTGGCATTGAGCTTTCTGGACAAAAAGGAAAAATACATCAAATATATCAGTTAATCACTGCGATTATAATCAATAAAGCTGGGTTAAAGTGGCTGACCCGAGTTCTGTTTTCTGCACTGCTTAACGGATAAATAAATAAATGCTAAGTAAAATTAAATAGTCAAACCCTACTTGCACTAGACATGCTGGTTTCAGCCTCATCTTATATATGAAACAATTCAATTCCCTGTAGATGTCGCTTTTTTTTGTAGCAGAAATAAACTGATGCAGTTTTATTTGAGTAAAAAGTACATATACGATACAAAAATGTAATCAAGTAGAGTAAAAGTTATTCATACCCTAAATAAATATAAAATAAATATACAGAAATGTATTTCAAATACATTTATTTTATGCTAAGAATACTACAAATACATTTACATATTTACGCACTTAATATAAATACCCTGCAGTTGTCCTGTTGATATACTAAACTGAAATACTTATAGTCTGCTAAATTGGAACAACTAATTTTGTACTTAATGACCTTTAGTTATCTGGAAATAGTGCTGAAAATCAACTAAAGATATACTTGATTGTGCTAAAGTGAAACTATTGCAAGTTTACTTTAGAAACACTTTAAATATCTTTAATTTAAAGACTGATTATAAAGAGATCATACGATCCTTAATAAGATTGATATTAAACATATTTTAGGCTTAATATTAAGAAATGTGTATTGTGCAATAAACTAGTGCTCCAAATAAAGTTTAATTATATTTAGATCAGTAAATCTCAAGCGATATGTCAGTAAATATGTTAATGGATTTGTAGTATACTTAGCATGAAATAAATATTTTTTAAATACATTTTGGTATATTTATTTTCCACTAGGGTATTGATACTCAGTCAAATTACCAAGTTGCCAAAAAGATACTTACTTTAAGTACTGTCAATTTATATTTACTCAAATGCTTTACAGAAGGGGACGCATCGACTCTTCCAGTGTAAACAGCGCTTACCAGCTAAAGTTTTTTAATGTATAAATGTTTTGTTTTAAATCAAACCTTCTAAAATGTCCTGTGGATGATGCCTATAACTAATGTTCTAAGAATGTTACGTTATGAAAACATTATTTCTGAATGTTCCCTGAACAGTCCAGGTTTTTTAACGTTTTAACGACTTTAAAGTAGCGCTGTAATCAATAATATATTCATTAAAACTCATCTTTGATCACCAAAATGACATATTTAAAGTTTTTTCCTTAAAAAAAATTCTTCATGCCTTAAAATATCTTGAACGTAACTCGACACCCTTGCCTCATTAAGTATTCGCGGCTCTATGAATATGCAAATGAGCCCCGCCTCCACTCACTCACTCACTCAGCTCAGAGATCCACTGGTTGACGATCACACGTTGATCTGATTGGTTACAAGGTAGTTTGTGACGTCAGAAACACCAGCGATTTCAAAGCGTGTTTTTGAGACTGTCTTTGGTTCACTGCAGTTTTAAGGAGGAAATACTCAGCAATGCTGTCGACTTATGAATTTACACATGCTTTGTCTTAAAGCGTATTAAAAACAACACATAGACACATAAACAACATTAACAGCTGGATTTTCACCACAGGGGGACTTTAATGGAACGTTGCATTTTATCATTATGGGAACGTTACTTTTGAATGTTCTCTGAACGTTCTGAAACAAGTAGCAACGTTTAAAAAGGGTAGACGAACTGTGTTTCAGAAGAAAGTTCCATGAACGATGAATAATTAACGTTTCGAGACCAGATTTTGAATTTATTTCGCTGTAAAGCGTCTCTCGAAGGTGGTCTCGTGTTATCCTGCTCGAGCTCTTATCTGATGTCAGCATCAGTCTCGTCTGCGTGTGTGTGTGTGTGTGTGTGTGTGCACACACGACATCATAAAACTCTGAGCTTTGTAATTGGAGGAAAACGCATTTGTCTTGGATATGGAACGACTCTCTGTCTCTGGGAATAAAAGGGCTGTAAATATTCCGGACGTTTACGAGTCCGATGTAAATACGGCATCACGTGTTGCAATATTATCCGACTAAAGAAACATGGATGTTAACGGTGCATCTTTACATTCTGCGGTTAGCAGTGAAATCACATGACAAATTACTCTTCCCGGAGTCTTTCTGTTGTGTTTTGTTCCAGACCTTTGTAAATCAAAGTAGGTTCGTCTCTATGTCATAGAAATGCTTGATAAATCTGTCATTATGTGGCTGCAACTTTATATTTCAATTTTTGGGTAAAACGATCTCGTAGGATGATTTGAGGTTTTCTACATGTGAGAGATGCCAGTGAAAGAATTACATCTGCACAGTCAGAAGGAAGGAACACACACACACACACACACACACACACACACCAATAAGGAGACTAAATAGAGAACAATTTGACACTTTTATTTTCTTCTCCTGAGAAAACGCACCCAGTAATCTCACATCTAGAGGTTCAGAAACTCAGAATTGGTCAAAAGTCGGAGATCTCGATATGAACTCGAGCATTTCTGAGCTTTTATATCTCGATACTCTCACTGGATGAGTGCCTCAGTTCGGTCTGTTTTATATGTCAATATTTATAGATAAACTCGGTCTCGTGTGCTTCACATGAAACACTATCAGAATAAATCACTGATATGCTGAAGCCAAACACACTGTGAGGGATGTACGAGAGCTCGAGAACATTTCAGTAGAAGTATAAAGTGCTGACAGTGATCGATGACGTTCAAGAGTTTGTAGACTCTCAAAGATAAAGATTTCAAAAGGGTTTTTCCACATTGATGCCGTAGGAGAACCATGTTTTGGTTCCTCAAAGAACCTTGAAGTGTGAAGAACATTTGAATAATCTAAAGATCCTGTAAAGAAGCTTTTGTGCGATGGAAAGTTTCCACGGATGTTAAAGGAGCCACCGATGCCAATAAAGACGCTTTATTTTTCAGCGTGACTCTGAGGATTCGTCGTTCACAGTTTATTTGAGAATATAAAAATGGAAACATCAGCGGGAAGTTCATCTTCTGAGGGGTATAAATCAAAATCAAATCTTGTTCTCAGCAAGAAGATCAGCTAAATCCATTTCCCCCCCCACCCATTAAAGAGTGCAGAAACTATTTTAACAGATTCAAATTACCTTTAAACTGCAGGTTGAAAACCAACTAATTAATCATAAGTCCACGTGCCGACTGCCGCTGTCAGTACAGTACCGGTTAATGTGATACAGAGCGAAATCTGTCACGTAACTAACCAGGTTTGATTCATTACCCGGAAGTTACAGTATAATTGCTCTAATCTGAGAGCCATCTGGCACTAAACCAGCTTCGTGTGGAAATGGATGGTTTTAAGGCCCACAAAATTGCAAGTTGCTAACAGACTTTTCATTCCTGATTTTATTGTCGTGCGCTTTCTGAAGATCAGATATCTGACGTTCAAATACACACAATCCATTTAAACTGCAGTTATGAACCATTTAGAGATCAGCACTGAAGGATCCAGATGTCATCAGATCTTTAAGCTTTCTGCACGTTAAAACTGAGCGATAAAGTGATTTGGAGCAGAGACAACCATAGTAATACATTTGACTTTTTCATAATTACTGGCTGATTCTGTGTTGTTGAACAATTCTCTTGAATGAATGATTCAATGATTCACTTATATAGACTTCACTTGTTTCATTACTGGATGAATCAGCGTTTTTGAGCGAATCTCTTGAATGAATGATTCAATGACTCACTCGTAAAGACTTGTTTCATTACTGGATGAATCAACTTTTTGAGCGAATCTCTTGAATGACTGATTCAATGACTCACTCGTACAGACTTTACTTGTTTCATTACTGGATGAATCAACTTTTTGAGCGAATCCTTTGAATGAATGATTCAATGACTCACTCGTACAGACTTGTTTCGTTGCTGGATGAATCAACTTTTTGAGTGAATCCCTTGAATGAATGATTCAATGACTCACTCGTACAGACTTGTTTCATCACTGGATGAATCAACTTTTTGAGCGAATCCCTTGAATGAATGATTCAATGACTTACTAAGATAGACTTCACTTGTTTCATTACTAGATGAATCAACTTTTTGAGCAAATCCCTTGAATGAATGATTCAATGACTCACTAAGATAGACTTCACTTGTTTCATTACTGGATGAATCAGCGTTTTTTTTTTTTTTTTTTGAGCGAATCTCTTGAATTAATGATTCAATGACTCACTCGTACATACTTTACTTGTTTCATTACTGGATGAATCAACTTTTTGAGCGAATCCTTTGAATTAATGATTAAATGACTCACTCGTACAGACTTTACTAGTTTCATTACTGGATTAATCAACTTTTTGAACGAATCCCTTGAATGAATGATTCAATGACTCAGTCAAATAGACTTCACTTGTTTCATTACTGGATGAATCTGTGATTTCGAACATATCTATTGAATGAATTATTCAATGGCTCACTCATAAGGACTTCACTTGTTTAATTACTAGATGAATCAGTGTTTTTGAGCAAATATCTTGAATAGATGATTCAATGACTCACTCATAAAGAATTCACTTGTTTCATTACTGGATGAATCAACTTTTTGAGCGAATCCCTTGAATGAATGATTCAATGACTCACTCAGATAGGCTTCACTTGTTTCATTACTGGATGAATCAGCGATTTTGAACAAATCTCCTGAATGAATGATTCAGTGACTCACTCAGACTGTCATCAGATCTTAAGTAAGCTTTCCGCAAGTGGAAACAGAGCAATAAAGTGAACTGGAGCAGAACTGAGCCTAAAGGACCGTTCACCTTAAACAAAGACACCCATAATAACAAATCTTCAACAGGTCAACGGCAGGATTTAGTCTGAATTACTGCGCGTGTAAAGAGGAAGCGTCTCGTTTCACGTCCTCGCTCGGCTGTATCAGGTTACGCTGCCAACAATTACATTCAGACTCGCACCGGACGCGAAGAATTCTGTGTTTTGTCTTCTGATGGATCTTTTGACTTTCTCAGGGATGTTCAGCTGCTGTGATTTTCAGACAAATGAAAGATTGAGAGAGAGAGAGAGAGAGAGAGAGAGAGAGAGAGAGAGATACTAGCATGCATAATACATCTGCAATGCATGCATATAAAAATGACTAGAATATATCATGCAGTAATATCTGGATGACGTCCTACATTTGTCAGAATGTGCCGACTAAAGCACACTGTGTGACAATCACATTTCTATCTCAATCTCACTGCGAAACACATGTTTTTATGCGACAAACTGGATTAAACATGCAGCGTAACGTACTGCTTTTTACAAAGTTTGTAGTTGCATTGCATGATATGTTTAAATACATTAAAGCACCCATATAAATGACATGACAAGCAGAGTTATTTGGTTATGGGGTTTTATAGGCATAAAGAAATATTAAAGAGTGAGCGGCTTTGGGTGTGGAAGAAAAAAGACTTTCAATCTGCTAATATTAGTCCACTTTCATGAGCATAGACGCAGCAGACGTGAGTTTAAAAGCTAAACTTCAGTGATTTGATGGAAACAACAGAAGCATGAACAGCTTCTCGAACGGATGATCTGGCTCGTCTGCTTCTCGTTTTCTTGAGTAAAGATTGAACACGGACAGACACAGAAACACACGGTTCGCTCTTCTTTAAAGTCTCATTTCGTGGACAATTTCTGGCTGATTGTTCCCTCCAGAATGACATCACTTCCTGAATGGATCTATACTTCTTCCTTTAGCAGCACTGTGATATATAAGCTCCGCTACTAGAGCTGCACGATTCCGGATAAAGTGAGAATCACAATTTTTTTGTTTCAAACTAAGACCATGATTCTCCCATGACTCTGAATAGACAACTAAACAGAATAATATGTAATTTAATCAAGGTTTAGATTTGTTTTTAAAGCCTACTGCGTGAGCTGGGCATGATGTGCCTGTTAAACACACAGATATATGGAGCCCACCAGTGTCATGCACCGCAACACACAAACTAGAGACGAACTAATGTTAATTCAGTAAAAAGATGAACCATATGACAGATAACTAACTAAGATGTGTTTCCATGCAAAGTTGCAAATGCACAAAATTGCATAAAACATTTACGAATAAAGCAGGGTTTCCACCCCATGTGTTCAAGAGAACAGAATCGTCACTTCCTGGAAATTTGGCGAAAAATATCAGTAATAAACTGCAAGTTTCCCTCCATCATAAACGAGTGTCTCGAGACGAAACACAGTAAACGCTGTCGTGTTCTCTAGCGTTCGGATGCTGGTGTTCGGGAACACACTCGTGTGTGTGAGACGCTTCTGGAGGGAATTACACCAGATCATTCTGATCACACACTTCGACTTTCAGAAACACCAAACCAACATTAGAGATGCTGCGACGCCATTGGTCCACTGGTTACTCCAGTTATCCAATCACAGCCGACGCTGAGCCAAAGTCACATGAGTTTATTATTGAGGGATTTATTCAGTAAATGTGTTTCCGTCGTAGTTTTTGCACGTCTTATTATCGGATAAAAGAAATATCATTTAAATGTTTGCACATCTTGGTGTTTCTGTCCAGTGTTTTTTATGCGATATCCCAAAATGCACATATAAATAAGTGGCAATTGTCATTTTTTAATAATGTGCATAATTATTTTAAGCTGCAATGCATGCTGGGAACATAGAACTGTTTGTTTTGGATGAGTCAATTCTAAAATTTAGAACAATTTTTACTCTACAAAAATGACGGTTTTCCTGGGTTTTTTTTGCACAAATATCTAAACATTCTTAAATTTACTGGAGAATGATCAGAAAAAAGTCTTAATTCAAAGGGAAAAGTGTTTTGCACACTTTGTTTCTTCTTGAGAAAGTGTAAATCTTCAGTTTAGCATTAAACGTTCCTGTCAGGGTGAATGAATCCGAACTGATCGATTCCAGCGTTAATCCGTGTATCCTGAAAATCCCGCGTTTGCACTTGTTTCCCTGCGGATCCTGTTAGCAAACTCCATTTGATCAGTTCTGCCGCATGACGCTTTTATGAGCGCCGGGTCCCTCGTATTTCCACCGGAGTTAATCTTTCATTCGACTTTCTGAAATCCCTCCACCGATGGCACGGAATAACACTCATCCATAAAGAATCATTTGCTTCCCAGATGTTCGATCGGAATGGCTGCCAAGCGCAAACCTCAGTGTGTTTGATTGTGGCTCTTCCAAACACAATACATATGCAGATCAGATCTTCTGCTGAAGAAACCGGGATCAGTGCCGGTCGCTTCCAACACCAGCTGAGCGCTTCCACAACGCCGTTTCCAAGAGGATAAAACATTACAGATTGTTTGTGTGAAGAGTCTGGGAATGATGGATCTTTAACTCTCGATCCAGAGACACGTGACGTCATCAGCTGGACTCGGGTTAGAAATGCGTTCACACTGACTTCTGGACTCACTCTGGATCTTCCTCAGCTCTTCTTCACGTCACCACGCTGAATCCAGAAACTCTCTTCTGTTTTTATTGAAGAGAAACATATTTAAATTCTCATGTGCCTTTTTAAATATTTTATATTTTATATATATTTGTAATACTTGTCTGTGTTATGTTGGTGTTTCACACCATGGGTCTGAGGGAAACGGAATGTCCTGTAATTACAGTAGAATTGACAATAAACTTGAGCTAGAACTTAAACTTAACCTCTTTATGGTGTGTGTAAAACAAGACCAACGCAAGTAATCTGTACAGTTCTGTTTGTCTGAAATCACTGGATTGGGAAAGCGAGGCTGGACTGAGTTATGACTGAACATCTGCGGGGGAAATATCATTATACACTCTAAAAACTGCTGGGTTGAAAAATAACCCAACCTTAACCACACCGCTGGGTCACTATTGGACAGAACACGCGCTGGGTTGGTTTGACCCAAGTGCTGGGTTTTACCATTTAACCCATATTTCTGGGTCATTCATTTGACTCAACCAGTGGGTGAAATTAACCCTCTTGCTGGGTTAAGTCTTACTCATGTGCTGGGTTATTTCTTGTCTCATTGCCTTAATAAAATTAGTAACAAATATTTGTTATATTACGAATGTAAAATAATTATTATCTCTGTAATACAATAAACCAGAGAGGCCACAGTATATGTGATTTCAATCTCATTTAATTTTTTTTAAATTTTATACATTTCTTTAATACTTTTCGTTATTGAATACAAATGTTAATCAATGTCAAAGGTCTGACATGTCCCCCTCATTTCATCCCTGAGGCACAGAATGTGCAGCAATTCACCAGTCATCTCATTTTGTAAATATTCAACCATGTTGGTCCTCACAAGTCAAGTAGAGTCATCTTTAATTATATAGCACTTTTTACAATACAGATTGTATCAAAGCAGCTTCACAGTAATACTGTAACATGAAAATAATACAACAAAGTTTGTTTCTAGATGAAAAATTGCGTCATTGTCCACCTTAAGGCAAATCAATAATATTGTTGAATATTAAATGTCCCCAACTAAGCAAGCCAAAAGCCAAGGCAACAGTGGCAAGGAACCAAAACTCCATCAGGAGACAGAATGGAGAAAAAAACCTTGGGAGAAACCAGGCTCAGTCGTTCAGTTCTCCTCTGGCCATCGAGCGAACAGTGTATGATTATGATTCAGGCAGCATTACAGGTCAGAGGTCAGATTGAATAAGAAAATTCAGAATATTTATCCAGTTCCATCTGGTTGGAAGTCGGAGTCATCACACCGGTATGGAGACGAGTTTGTTGAGGATCAGTCGTGTCGATGAGGCCTTCACAGGGCTGATGAGGCTGGCCCTTCAGGGATGCGTCATGGATGGGTCCAGGCGCAGGTCCACCTTCTGATCTGGATATGGCCTGGATCCGGCTGACTTCAGTAAACTTTAGAATGAACAGAAAGACAAAAATTAGCATAGATGCCATTCTTCTTATTAAATAATGAGTACATCAGGTGTTATAGGAAAGTGTCCCCGGTTCCGGCTGACCTATGCAGCCTAATAATCATTTAACTGATTTGAATAATAGAAATGTATAATGTTCTATATGAATGCCAGGTAAATGAGATGCGTTTTAAACTGACAGAGTGAGTCTGCTTCCCAGACAATCACTTAGAGTGTTGCAATAAAACTGACATGCAAGTTAAGTTTTTTTTGTGGAAGTATCAATTTATTATTGAATATGCAATTAAAATATTGCAAACATTAAATGACCAAATGTGAAAAACAAACAAAATGTGTATTCAGTATTTGCAAACTGAATTATAGTAATAGTAATAAAAGAGTAATTTGGACAAATATTATCAACATTAAGGCATTCAAATAAAACATTAGCCTACTTTATTAAAAGTAAAATATTACTGTAATGTTGATAGTGTCTTTAACATTAAAACTCACAAACCCACAAAGCTGCTCGTTAATCTCCTAACTGGCGCTGATGATCGCCTCGTTTAGATGTTACACACAATAAAATACTTCGGGTAGGCTATCAAGTAAGTTTGCATTTTTTAAGTTTTAAATATTGACGATCATTCGTTCAACTAAACGGGTATACTTTTCTTCTCAAAACTGACGCCTGTCCGTTTATTTCTCCTTTCCTCAGTCGCTGTATATGATTGCAAGTCATATCCTACATAATAAAAACTAGGCTATATCAAGCTATTGAAAGCCTTTTTTTTGGCAGAAACGATGGTTCGAGACATTACAGAAAACACACGCAGACTGTGCTGGAACTTACCTCAGTCACTTCTTCTGACGAGTATTTCTAAAACTACGCCAGCAGACTTTTCACTCACAACTCACTAGCTAGCCTACATTAGAGACAAATGCTGCCTTCACGTGCTATGGAAAAGATGATATTTTCCACTTGTGAACTGGTATTTACCAGTGTGTTGTGTTCAAGTGCTTTTGTTGTCGTAATGTAGTACCCGCAAGGTCTGTGTCAGTAGAGTATCTTTTTTATCTTTACAAAAAAAAAAAAAAAACGTAAATGTGGTGCTTTCTGATGATTAAAACATAATTAATCATTTAAAAAAATAAAACATGACATAAAATGATTAAATATGAACCAAGGAAATTGCGGCGAAGTTGAAAATTGAGTGTTAACGCATTATATTACAATCGTTAATGACACAACATTGTATACTACAAAAACTATCCGCTAACAGTATTCACGACTCTTGCGTTGCTTTCCGCCATTTTGAAAAGGTCAAAGGTTATCTCATCTCGGCAACTCGTGCATCAAAATATTCTACGAGTTGCCCAGTGGAAAATACCACATGAGGGGGTGTTCATGTGCATTTTCCATGTCGGCTTTTGGTATTTACCATAATTACCATAGCACGTGAAGGCACCATCATTTCCCGCTGATTTTACGTGCGAGCCCTGTGAGGAAAGTGCGCGTATGGATTTCATACAAAAGCTTATCTCACTTTTAAATACGCAACGTCCACAATGAATAGGCCTACGATAATTACATGATGAATTTAGAATTTAAACTGCATATTTCAAAAAGGCTGCTGATATAGCTGGTTTAATTTCAACTAAGGATTTAACATGGCATTTTGTCAAAAAAATTCTAACCGGCTAGCTGTGGCTATTTAATGTTTCACAGAAATAAATAGTTACCCCTCACACTTCCATATCAAAGACTGTATGTTGAACAGTGAAATTAGCTTGCTGCTACCACCACAACTTATTAAAAATATAGGTAAACATTCATTTTAACTTACCATAAAACAGCTGCCTGCTCCGAGTGGCGTGCTCCTCGAGTCAGAAGTGAAGAATCCAGAAAGTTCCGCAAAGAATGAAAAAAGTAACCAGTTGCTGGGTCAAAATAACCCAACCAGCGGTTTATTTGTGAATGACCCCCTTACAACTCATTTGACCCAGCATGATCAACCCAATTATGTGTTTACAGTACCCCAAACAGCCCAACTTTTTGACCCAGCACAATCAACCCAACAATTTGTTTACAGAAACAACCCAGCATTTTTTTGAGTGTAATTTTCTTTCCGTGCTTGTTTTGTAGAGCTGGACAATTTGGCCAAAATATTTTTTGATTATATATTGATACTACTATAAAAATAATAATTGTATTAAATATATTAAAATAAGAAATATTACTGTTGTAATAATTCACTGTAAAATAAAAATATATAATAATATATGTACTTTTATTAGTAATAATAAAATAAACATGTTTCAATAGAAATATTAAAATAAGAAATATAACTATGATAATATTTCACTGTAAAATAAAATATATAATATTAATAATATTAATATTATATGATTCATTATTATATAATAATAACATAATATTAATAAGAAATAATAATAATTATTATTATTATGAATACTATTATTGTTATTAATGATACTAATAATATTTCATAATTCAATTAATTATTTAAATAGACAACTATTGTAATATTTCACTGTAAAATAAAACAAAAAATAATTTGTATTATATTAAGTATTAATATTAATACTAAAATATATATTTTAACTATAGTAATTTAACTGTACACTAAAAATATATAATATTAATGATAATAAATATTATTAATATTTTATTTTATATTTTATTAAATTATTAATAATTTAACAAAAATCTAAAATAAGAACTATAACTATCGTAATATTATATTGTATATTATATTTTAATTATGGCTCATGTGTCGTGAGGCAGTAAACCTGCAGAAAACACCTGGATAATGTTACGACACCGTCACCAAA
>CM040805.1:36516327-36523827 GCA_022829025.1 Squalius cephalus
AACACTCTGTGTTGTAAAAAGTGCTATAAAGGAAATAAAGGTGACTTGACTTGACTCACACACACACACACACACACACACACACACACACTCCTCTAATCCTGAGGTTCTCCTCCCTCTCTCCGCTGGTGTTGATTAGAGAGTGTGGTTGTAATCGGAGCGTCGCTTCTGCCAAACCGCAGGTCGGGATGGAGAATGAGGCATTGTTCACTTCCACACGGAGAGAGAGTGTGTGTGTGTGTGTGTGTGTGTGTGTGTGTGTGTTAGTGAGTGAGTGAGTGAGTGAGTGAGAGAGAGAGAGAGAGAGAGAGAGAGAGAGAGAGAGAGAGAGAGAGAGAGAGAGAGAGAGAGAGAGAGAGAGAGAGAGAGAGGAGGGAAAGAGGGGAGTCTCTTCAGGAATTCAAGATTGTTAGCAGGGAGAAGAAACACAAGCGGGCTCCAGTTAAGCAGTTTGAAGGTCAAAGGTCGAGCTGGTAATTCCCCAGGAAACCCTAGAGCTTCTGCAGGAGGAGGAGAAGCCGTCGCTCCATTCCTCCCTCTAGCGTTCGGCTCATTCCTGACGGATTCCTGCTGAAGTCAGCACACTTTCTCCTTTGGTTGATTGGATGGTTGTGGAAGAACACTAACAATACACATCTGTCAACACACACACACATACACACACACACACACACGACTCGACCTCAAGCGCTCGCCGGCGACACAAGCGTCCGAGAGGAACCCGTAATCTCAGAGCTAAATGAAGATCTGTGTTTACACTGCGAGTCTTTGCTCTATCATTACGTTTGGAGTTCAGCACAACACACACACACACACACACACACACACACAACTAACAATACATCTGCTTTCCACAACCCACAAAGAACCAACCAATACATAAAAAAGCTGCATGGTCACCAGCGGTCATATTTAGCATCCTGAGAATGTCATGTGTTCTTCTGGATGCACGATGATATTCATGTCTGCGTTCAGAACTCTATAAATGAATTATAGAATTATCAAATATTATACTACTAAAAAAATTTGTTCTTTCTCAGTGTTTCTGTCTTGTTTTCCAACACAAATATCTAAACATTCTGAAATCAAGATACATTTACTGGAGAAGAAGAAAAATGACTGAAGATATTAAGTCTTATGAAAATGTGAGTTTGTGCTTAAAGTCCTCCTGTAGTCAATCATTTTATCCCTTAAAACTCATCTTTGATCACCATGATTACATATTTAAATGTTTTTTCCTTGGAAAAAACATTATTCATGCCTTAAAATATCTTGAATGTAACTCGACACCCTTGCCTCATTTAGTATGCGCGGCTCTATGAATATGCAAATGAGCCCCGCCTCCACTCACTCACTCAGCTCAGAGATCCACTGGTTGACGATCACACGTTGATCTGATTGGTTACAAGGTAGTTTGTGACGTCAGAAACACCAGCGATTTCAAAGTGTGTTTTTGAGACTGTCTTTGGTTCACTGCAGTTTTAAGGAGGAAATACTCAGCAATGCTGTCGACTTATGAACTTACACATGCTTTGTCTTAAAGCGTATTAAAAACACCACATAGACACATAAACAACATTAAAAGCTGGATTTACACCACAGGGGGACTTTAAGACAAGAACAAATATCTGCCAATGGGGTCGGAAAAATAAACTTAATTCAAAGGAAACACAAACTCACTTAATTTTGATACATTTTTCAGAACTCAAGACTTAATATCTCCAGTCATTTTGCTCCTCCAGTAAATGAATCTTAATGTATCTAACAAGACAACATTTATTACAGTGTATTTAATAATTTTGTTGACAAATAATAAAAATGAGTAATTTTAACAGCTTTATTTGCAGTGAACACTGTGTGTGTGTTTGAGCGTCAGACACTCACTTTCTAATGGCAGGAAACATTGAAAACACAACATTGTTTTAGTCCGGTTGAGGTTTGCCTTCATTTGTGCTTCCTAACCCAAACTCTCCTAAAAGAAAACACTTTCTCCTCTGACCTCAGAAGATCACGTGATCATGTGAAGTCTCAGAAACACATCATTACGCGCGACACACTCGCTGTGAGGAAGCGCTGGTGTGAGGATCCACATCTGGAAGCCATCGCTGCGTTAAACCGGGATTCAAGCGTTCAGCGTTATGTGAAGTTTAATTCTGAACAGACACTCGTGACAGGACGAGGAAGCGATGGAGAGCTGAAACCATGGCCATTTGGAAGAAGTTAATGATCGTTTTCATTGTTTTTGTCCTGCTTTGTCAAATATCTGTCATTGAGTTTACATAAATCTTCCCTAAAGCCTCCTAACGTTGTTTAGTTTCTCCTACAACAGCTTCACATTCATCAAAGGTCAAGAACACTGTAACGTCCTCATAATCTCCAGTGCAGCGTCAGCTCTTTCCTCTCAGTGTCTGAAACGCTTCAGTCTCTCTAAGCCCCGCCTCTCTGAGAGCTGCTCTGCTCTGATTGGTCAGAAAGCAAACGCTCATTATCATATCTGAATCTCAGCTCTTGATCACAGTGATACGAACAGTGACGATGACGTGGGTTTTACCGTATCAATCTCAGAAAACAGCGTCTTCTCCACATGAACAACACGAACCAAACTCTTCCAGTCTCAGATACACTACAGTGTTTGAGGGCGGAGCTAAGAGATGCTGCTCAGCCAATCAAGACCACAGGCTGGCATTATGCTAATTAGGTACAACCCTGTAAATATAAAATAAGTTATTTGTAAAAAATTATGTTCTTTCTCAGGGTTTCTATCTTGTTTTGCAGCACAAACATTAAACATTCTTAAATCAAGATACTTTTACTGGAGAAGCAAAAAAGATATTTCTTGTTTTTTGAACAAATATCAAAAAATGTATTGAGTTTACGCTTAAAGGTACAATATGTAAGATTTTTGCATTAAAATATCCCAAAATCACAAGGCCAGTGTTATATATTTTGTTATGCTGATTACTTACAATATCCCAAATGTTTCCAACTATTTTTAAATCGTGAGAAAATAGCGATTCTAACCAAGGAAACGGTTCCCGCCTCCTTCTTCCCATAACATCTGATCTTCGTTACATATAGCATGTGTTATATATAAAGATTAATCAGTATTTTGGCAAATGATGTGGGTATGTTCGAATGTACTTTTACAACAATTGTTTAGAACACGTAAAACTGTGCAGCGTTATCACAACAATGAATTCGACAAATACAGTAACATCTATGATAACCAATTTAGTATTAAACCTTACTTTTCTTGCTGTTAATTCATTTTAATCATTAAACGCAACATTTATAAAAATAGAACTTTACCTCATCCATGAACATGATTTTCGATTCCAGTCTGACTGATTTACATCCACGGTGGAGTTGAAAACGTCAGTTCCCATCATTCCACGCTCCACATCGTCATCAAGCTACGCCGTTGGTGTTGTTTGGAGTGTAGCGCCCTCTAGCGGCAGAACATCTGGCATATTGTACCTTTAAAACTGACAGATATTTTTTCTTGTAAGAATTATTATTTTTTTGCACTCTATAATTAACTGCCAGTTTTAGGCTCACCGGAGGATTATTGCGTTGGTGATCATCATTCAGTGGATGTTGTGATTATTGTGCTTTAGTTGCTCATTAATGTGAGTGTTCTCCGGGGTTAATGACAGTGCTGGCTGAGACGAACACTACACACTCTTCCTCTCAGTGTGTGTGTGTTATAAGACCCGCGGATCCTGAACATTAGTCCTGGTGGTCCTGGATCCTGAGGTTCTGGATCATAAAATCAGTGTGTGCATGAATCTCTCAGACGCCATGAAGCGAACGCAGTAAACGCGTGAAGGTGATGCTAATTCTGCATCTGCGTTTCCATGCGCTGGGCTTTATGACTCAGCTGAACACACACTCATCAACACACACTCATGATCAACACACACTCATCAACAGACACTCAACAACACACACTCATGATCAACACACACTCATCAACAGACACTCATCAACACACACTCTCTCTTACACACACACACACACACACACACACACTTTCTCTCTCTCTAACATACACACACACTCTCTCTCTATCTCTCTCTCTCCCTCTCTCTCTCACACACACACTCTCTCTCTCTATCTCACACACACACAAACACACGCACACACACACACACACACACACACTAACACACTCACTCTCACTCTCACACTAACACACACTCACACCTGTGTGATCTCTGCTGGTCATGTCTCATTATGTCAGGGTAGCAGGTGCCATCATCATCATCATCATCACGGCAGTGTAACGTGGGAGGTGACCCTTGACCTTTAAGGTCAGGAAGGGGGTCAGCGGGTCAATGAGCAGCAGACAGCGTTACACACGCTCGCAGAAACTGTGACGAACTTCTGTTCGGTGTTTATACAGTTCAGGAACCGCTGGACATCCTGAATCTAGAGACGGAGCATGTACAGCAACTCAACGCTAAAGCCACAACACTACTGTGAGATCAGTGATGCTTTACTGTGAGATCAGTGATGCTTTACTGTGAGATCAGTGATGCTTTACTGTGAGGTCAGTGATGCTTTACTGTGAGATCAGTGATGCTTTACTGTGAGATCAGTGATGCTTTACTGTGAGATCAGTGATGCCTAATCAGTAATGCGGTCACGACGCGAAGCGGAGTAATTATATTTTCTATTAGAATCTGTAATTGTATTTTCACTAGTGAAATGTCACCATAGGCTGCCATTCAAAATCAATTGTTGATATCAAGAATTGATTTCTTACTAGTAGATTTCTTACATTGTTACTCGTAAAAATGAGAATTACTGATATCAAGAATTCAATTGTCACTAGTTGAAATGTCTATTCTTGATATCAACCATTTAATTGCTACTAGTAAATTTTTTTATTTTTGATATCTGAAAATGTATTTCTGATATCAATATAATTTCAGATATCTAAAATGGCTTTCTTACTAGTAACAATCACATTCATGATATCAGAAATTAACATTGTCACTAGTGAAAATGGAATTATTGATATCAAAAATGAACATTGTTACTAGTAGCAATTCAATTGTTGATATCAAGAGTAGATATTTCAACTAGTGACAATTGAATTCTTGATATAAAAAAAAAAAAAGGTTTTTACTAGTAAGAATTGTATTTCTGATATGTGAAACTGGAATTTCAACTAGTAAGAAATAAATTCTTGATATCAACAATTTATTTTAAATGGCAGCCTATGGTGACATTTCACTAGTGATAATACAATTACAGATATCAAGAATTATAGCTTTTACTAGTTGAAATTCAATTGTTGATATCAATAATTAGCATTGTTACTAGTGGAAATGTAATTTCCGATATCAAAAATAGCCATTGTTACTAGTATAAATCTAATTCCTGATATCAATAACTATCATTTTAACTAGTGAAAATTAATATTAACTAGTGGAAATTCCATATCCTGGAAATGAATAAAAGTTAAAACAGCTTGCCATACTATGAGGGGAAACTACACGGAGATATGTTATTTTGCACTACGCTGGATGGGACATGCACAGGACAGGATGTATTCTACAAACTTGACAGTAAGATGCAGGAAGCGGGGCTGAGTGTCGATAACTGTGTGGACGTGTGTACGGATGGAGCTGGTGCTATGATGGGCAAACATAAGGGTCTAAAGGCGAAGATACACGCAGTTGCACCACACGTAAGATTCACCCATTGCTTTATACACAGGGAAGCTCTTGCTTCCAAGGCCCTTGATAATGAGCTGAGTTGCGTGCTTCAAACAGTAATTAAAATTGTTAACGTAATAAAAGCACGTCCCATCAATACGAGACTGTTTGCTGTTATGTGCAGAGAAATGGGATCTGAACATGAATCTTTACTGTTGCACACTGAGGTCAGGTGGTTACATTGGACCTCAATACATTGCAGATATGCTCACTGAATATAAACCCAACAGATCACTCAGATCATTAGGATCAGATGTGCTCCTACTGTAGTCACTTTCACATCCAGACTCAAAACACTTCTGTTTAGCTGTGCATTTACTGAATGAGCACTGTGCCACTGTTCCTCCGACTGTACTGTACTGTATTTTATTTTATTTTTCTAAACTGGTTTAATTATTCTTATTTCTTTTTATTATTTTAATTTCTTCTATGTAAAGCACTTTGAATTGCCATTGTGTATGAAATGTGCTATAAACTTGCCTTGCCTTGGTTGTCACGAGGTGAAGTATTGCGGCGTCTTTTTGAAATGAGAGACGAAGTGCGACTATTCTTATTGGATATACAGTCTCCCTACGCAGAAAGTCTGACAGATCCTACATTCCTGACAAACCTGGCAGAATTATTTGACTGAATGGACTTAACATGTCACTGCAAGGCCCCGATACCAACATTATGTCATTAGCCGACAAAGTAATCGGATTTGTAAAGAAGATGGAGCGATGGACAGCAAGAATAGAAAAGGGAAGTGTGGAGATGTTTGATGGACTACATGAATAAATTGAGGAGAATGAGTTGCTTCTGGATGACGGGACAAAAACATTGATAACTAATCATTTACGCGGACTTATTGGACATTTCAAGCGGTATTTTCAGGAAGAGAAAAACGAAAACAATGGATCCGACAGCCGTTAATTGCCGCCGCCACCACTGGCAAAAAGTTTGGGAACTTCTGGTTTACAGGACCATTTAAACTTTATGAATCATGATTCATGTCCATGATTTTTTATTTTTGTTTTCACACAGCAAGTGCCAAGTTTCGTACCAATGAAGAAGAAAAGTCCAAATTCGGTCCAGAATGAGCGAAGAGCACCAGAGGGTTAAAGGCACAATATGTAACTTTTTTGCTTTAAAAATAGCAAAAATCACTATATCTATGTTATATATATTTTTTAGTTGTGTACTTACATTATCCCGACTGTTTCCAACAACTTTCAAACCAGGAGAAATTTGTAATTTAATTCGAAGACACGTCCCGTTTCTTTATTTCCGTTTTGTCGCCGTCAATGGCGTCATATCCGCATTATCCCTGGTTTCCACTCGTACTGCCATAGTAACCAGAGCCCTCTGATAGTAACCAAGGCGACAGACGTGGACCACTGTGTAGTTCGCAATGTCTATTTGCACACTGTTGTTGTTTCGTTCAAACATTATGGACCATGGCAAGCAGACTTTGGATAAAAAAGGAGAACTAAAACGAGAATCAACATCAGCGCTGTGTTTTCGAGATGCCGAGAGCTCCACGTCCGAGACTTCGACCACTCCTACATGTACTTTATTAAACAGGTGAGCACATTTACATAAAACTAATCAATGTTATATAGTTCAACAATGATGAAATGTTAGAATATGATCTGTATGTTATTCTAATGTTGATCTAGCTCACTGCTAGTCTCATACAGACAAACTAACACATTTAAATGCAGTTTAGTGCGCTAGTGTAATGTTAGAGCAAGTGAAACAGCGCTGCGTTACCTCACAAGTTTAATTTGTCTAA
>CM040805.1:36528827-36541327 GCA_022829025.1 Squalius cephalus
CTTTTATCAGGTATTGCATTTCAATATTTATTTTTGCATTATCGATTACTATTCTCTGCCAGTCTAGATGTTATTTCTGTTGTTTAACCCTCATCCATCCATCCTTCCTTTTATTTTATATTTATTTACCTTTAAATTGCTAGATTTAATAAGTAAATATTTAATAAATAGTAATTTAGTAATTTAAGCACATTCCTCACATTATTAAATTCAACTTAAATTCAAAATAACTCGCAATTTCATGCATAACCCTTTTAATTCAGTTATCTTACATTGGGAGTCTTTGTCGACCTCTTGTGGAAAAATAATAATATAACATGATATTTCATGACTCTAGATGTCCTTATATCTCTATAAAAGCAAATGAGCTGTTCCTCTGGGTCCTAAAGTTCAGTTCAATATGCATTCAGATACACATGTGGACAAAAATATATATATATATAGGTAAAGTTTTATTATTTCTAGTTTGAATGTTGAGCATTTTTAGGTTTTTCTATGTGTACTGAAGCATTCCTCGCATTCAATTCATTCCTAAGGGGGTCAAATTGACCCGAGCGGGAAGGATTTGTTACCTTTCTAAAATTCAACCACAAAACTCCTCGAATCCATTACATTTTGTGTGTGTGTGTATTTTGTGGTTCAAGTGCGGCAAAACGTCCTTGGGTCTTGGACCCCTCCGATAAACACTAATTTTTTTTTTGTTGAAAATTCGGTGTCAAAAACGTTGTTGAATATTTAACTGTGCTCAACTAACTGAAGTCAGTCTGAAAACACAAGCTGCAGTTCCAGCCTCCGCCAGCAGAGGCGCTGACGTCACCAGCACACCAGCACAACACTGACCCAAACATCTGTTTGACATGGCAGCTTTATTATTGATATAAGCGTGTGAAAGCAGCTCTGCATAATATTTTTGAAACATATACAAAAGGCCTGTTCCCTAAACACAAGAGACTTTGAAAATCCCTGACATCACCAGGGAAATCAGTCTTATAAGACACGTCTGTTATTCTCAGTAATGAAGGTAAGAGGCATCCAGACTCCCTGCGTCTCGTGAAACCCTACAGTCCTGAACTCTATTCACTTCTATACACACTCAGAGAGATCTGCTAAAGCATAAAAGTGATATAATGAAGTGAATAAAATAGATAAATTAGTGTAACAGAAATCATACCTGAAGACAAAAATAAGCAACCAAATGTCTGAGAGTGAATCACACTTGTTTTCTATAAAAATAAATGATGTACACTTGTCACCATGTGCTCACATTTCCACATATTTGGGCAAATATATTACTCAGAAATGGTAAAATGACAAAAAGAATTACGCAGGTGAGTAAATTAACATTATACTCATGAACTGGAGTAAAAATATAGACATAAAAGCAATAATTACAATGAAGATTAGATAAGATTATCAGGATGTCAAAAGAAACCTACCTCTCCATGAGATTATCATAATGCAAAACGGAAGAGGAGAGGCAGAACCGGAAGTTACGTTAGCTCATGATGACGTCACAGCGCTTAAAGGGGAAAGCACTCATTACCATCAGGTGTATAAATGAACAATTTTGTGTTTTGAGTTCTACTCAATGGTACGTATTATTTCTATACCTGTTACACAAGATGTCGTGATTAACAATTTCATGTCTTAATTGAGTTTCTTTTGCGATACAGCACATTATACTTTATATCCAATTTGCATATCTCTCATTTGCATAACTAGCCTTCTGATGGAAATTTGTTACTTAATCAGAATGGTAAAAAAGCAAGTAATTATGTCTGAAAATACTTTTATAAGCAACTAGGGAATACACAGCACTATTTACATATATATGTGGCTATACTGGCATCTGGTGGCACACAGTGGTATTACATGTGCTTTTCTTTGTCTTCCATGTAAACAACTTTAACACAGTATTAAAGGTGCAGTGTGTAATATTTAGGAGGATCTGTTGATAGAAATGCAATATCATACACATAACTATGTTTTCAGTTGTGTATAAAGACCTTACATAATAAACCATTATGTGTTTATTAGCTTAGAATGAGCATTTCTCTCTACACACACCGCGGGTCCGCTTACATCGACATGTTTCTACGGTGGCCCTGAGCGGACAAACGCGTTTTGTCACTATGTTGTTCTTCATGATAAGAAGCTTCAGCTAAAGTCAGCGAATAAAACACTGACACAATGATGAACAAGTTACAATAATATTCGCAATAACATCGTTTTACTGAATAAAGTAAACCTAATTTCTTAGTTTATCTTTGTAAAGAAACCACTTAACTGGCTACTCTCTGCTGTCTCAGACGACGACATCACTTCCTGTCGGCCACCATAACTTCTGTTGGGTGCAATTCACAACCTCACCACTAGATGCGGCTAAAACTTACACACTGCACCTTTAAGTGGAAATAATATGAAGATCTGATGTGAGCGCTGGCAGACTTCCCTATAAACAACAGTAAGTGCACTGAAGACTGAGTGTGACGTTAGTCTGGATGAAGCGTTTCTGTTCAGCACTTCATAGCTCACTGAGAAACACACTCCTGCTGTCAGACAGAGATGATGACACTGTTCGGGTCGTGGAGGATCAGATGTGACTGAGGGATCTTCTGCTCCAGGAGAGCCAGGACTGGGATGGCACTGGCTAGTTGTGCTGGTGTTCGGAGAGATGTGAAGCACATTCCAGCTCCTGAGGTTTGGCATGAGTGTGTGTGAGTGTGTGTGGAGGAACATCGCCATCTGGTGTCCTCTGGTAATATTTCACTGTTTTTACTGTTTTAGATCAGATAAACGCAGCCTTGCTGAGCAGAAGAGACTCTTTCAGAAACAATCTTTAAATAAACACTGGTCACATGAGTAAACTGTATAATGTGAAGCTGTCGTCTGTGTCTGGATCCTCAGGGGGGTTTGAGGTGTTCATCTGCTGCCCACTGGCCCTGACAAACACACACACACACACACACACACATTATAACATTATATATGTGTGTTTATTCAGACAGGGTTAGTGAACGTATGTGTTTAAGTGTGTGCGTGTGTGTGTGTGTGTGTGTGTGTGTGTGAGACTGTGTCTGAGTGTGTGTGTGTGTGTGTGCGTGCGTGCGTGCGTGCGTGTGTGTGTGTGTGTGTGTGTGTGTGTGTGAGTGAGTGAGTGTGTGTGTGTGTGTGTGTGTGTGTGTACGTGTGTGTTTGTGTGTCTGTGTGTGTGTGTGTGTGTGTGTGAGAGTGTGTGAGTGAGTGAGTGAGTGTGTGTGTCTGAGTGAGTGAGTGAGTGAGTGTGTGTGTACGTGAGTGTTTGTGTGCTTGGGTGTCTGTGTGTGAGTGAGTGCGTGTTCACACGTGTATGTGTGTACATGTGTGTGTGTGTGTGAGAGTGTGTCTACATGTGTGTGTGTGTGTGTGTGTGTGTGTACCTGCTGTGTGGTGAGTTGAAGCAGATCTTCATAGAGTGTTCTCCATCGCTCCACCTCAGCCTGGAGCTCAGATATCCTCTCAACATCCCGTCTGTGAGGAGAAGAGAAAATCATCACACATTTATCATACAGAATAAAACATTAACTCAAATAAAGAGTGACCTTCTGCTGGATTCTGCGGGACAGTCGGAGTCCACAGTCTTCCTGACAGCATCCAGCTCCGCCTGTAACCTGTTCACCTGCAGCTCCAGGGACTCCTTCTCCCTGGACAGACAGTCCTTAACCCTGCACACACACACACACACACACACACACACACACACACACACACACACACACACTGTGTGAACGGCCCATTATAAATATGCTAATTTCCAGCAGTTTACAAATGAGTCACGTGACTTTGCCAGTTTGACACACGCTCCAATTCACTGGTTCGGAACAAATGATTCGCAAAGGAAGCGTTTTGAAAGTGTGTGTCGCTACGAGTGAAGTGTGTGTGTGAACCTCTTGACGCAGCTCATCCACCGGCGCTGCTGATCGCACAACCACTCGAACTGTTCCGCCGTTTCCCGGAGTTTCCCGAGACTCTCTGAATTCTCCCGCCGCAGTTCCTCCACCGTCCTCTGGGTGGCGCTGTGCAGCTCCATCAGCTCCAGGGATTTACTGATCAAGCCGAATGTATACTTTAATGGCTTATACATCTCTCTGCCACAGGTCTGTGAACATCATGCAATACATATGCGTATAAGAATCATGTTAGATACCTGTTTAGCTGCATCTCTAGGTCTTCCACCAGCTGGGCCTTTGACTGGGTCTCCTCGTGGAGCCGCGTCTCCAGGACCTCAGCTTGCTGGGCTCTGAGCTGGGCCTCCTGGTGCAGCTCGTCCACCAGGCCCATCAGCTGCGTCTCTGAGCCCTGCAGCTGCTGTAAGTCACAGCTCACCTGCTCTATCTGGAGATTCAGGAGTGAAGCGTCTCTCCACCTGTCCTCCGTCACAGCCTGCTCCTGTGCGCACACACACATACACATACACACAAAATTTACCATTTTACCAAATTTACCATTTTAACCAACAGTTCATTTTTTGTTAACCTTTTATCATATGTCTTGGAGTATTGCAATAATATCGTATTGTGAGTTCAGTATCGAGAGTATCGTTACACACCTAGTATTGAGCTGTGTGCAATATTGCTACAATAGGCCTTTAAACAAAATAACTTCCCCTCCCTCTTGCATCATCTCTTCTCCGATGATGTGGGCGGGGCAACCTGTCACTCACATGAGATCCACCAATAGCAAACCAAAACCATCCAATCAATTCCCCACGGACAAAATCAAGCCCCGCCCCCTACATTTGTTTTTGTTCGAGAAGCAGTTTCACTAGTCTCATTGTGGTAGACATTTCAAACAGTGATCATCTCACATATTAATATGGTTTGTGTTGGGCTGTACCTGCTGCTGAAACCTCTCCATCAGCTGCTGGTATTTGATGCTCATCTCAACACAGGTCTGCTCTTTATGACACACTCGCACCGACAGAGCCTCCATCTCCACCTGAAGAGCCTGCTGACGCTCTCGAGACACCAGCAGCTCACGCTGGAGCACTGCTGCAACACACACACACACACACACACACACACACACACACACACACACGCGCACACACACGCGCACACACGCACGCACGCGCACACACGCGCACAAACACACACACACACACTCTCGCACTGCATTACTGAATTACTTTTTTATTGCAAATTTTAACAAACTTAAGATACAAAAACAGACAAACTTTCAGACAATAAACTAGTTATAATTCAACAGTCAACAAGAAAAATAATATAAAGAAGCCTAATTTATATAGGCTATTGAAAATTATTTGTCAATAGATATAAAAGAAAGGGGAAAAAATAATTATATTATGAAAGAATATTAAACATGACACAAATTCTAGATGTTTTTATAGCTTTCTTATTTACAGACACATTGAAATTCTATTTACCGGTAGGTACAAATTCAATTCTTGTTTGAGATGTCACTTTTTGTATATTTACATTTATGGATATAAAACTTTCCAATAAATAAAAGGAGGTTAAAACAAAATAATTGCTTGTCATTAATATAAAACCCCAAAAGAGTGTGTCTATAAGATAAGGAAATATCACAGAACACATTTTGGACATTAACACTCCTCCAGAAAGACGGACACTCCCAAATCATGTGACCCACACTTTCAGAAGAAACTGCACAAAAATAATCAGTTACTTCTAAATTTCTGCAGAAAAAGCTTGACAGGATCAAATCTGTAGATATTTTTTTGATTTTTATTTGTTAAGAAAACTTTCGGAGCGAGTGACCAAACAAACAACCACTTAATCGCATCAAAAATGTTGTTCCAATACAAGGTTAAAAAATAAAGACCTAATTTTGTAATTGGACTTTTGTACAGAGAAACAAACAGAACCAAACATAAATCATTGAGCCACTATTATTACTGAATTACTGATCAGAGAACAGCTTACCAACTAACCCTACTAGTCATTTTAGTTGAAGCATTTCAAGCACAGATGCAGAGAATAAGAAATTGTGCAAAAAAAAAAAAAACAACTAAACAAAACAAAACAAACAAAAAAAGGTTTAATAATGCAAATAAACAAATAATTCTGACAAAATGGTAACACTTATAAATACTTCATTGTCCCCATTGACTTCCATAGTAAGACAAAATAAATTACTATACTATTAAAGTCAATGGGGACCAACATCTGTTCATCAAAATATCTTTTGTGTTCAACAAATAAACTCAAACAGGTTTGAGTAAATGATGAGAGAATTGTCCTTTGGTGAACTATCTCTTTTATTATTATTATTACTAACAGAGATTAATAAATACTGTAACAAATGTTTTTGCTCATTATTAGTTAATGCATGAAAGTTAACAAATGGGACCTTATTGTAAAGTGTTAACAACAAAAATATATGCGTAGAGCAGAATAAGTCAAATAAATTACAGAATTGTAGCAAATAATACATTTAAAAGAAAAGGAATGTGTGGTTGTTGTTAGCATTGTCAGGCTTCTTGAGTTTAGCTGATCTACATAATCTAAAGTTGTTTTCCATCTCTGAATCTGATCATGTGGACTCTCACCTTTCTCCTGAGACAGCCGGATGCATTTGGCCGTGAGATACTGAATCTGTCCGTAATCTTCATCTCGGTCGACTCTGAAAAACCTCCTCATAACCTCCAGTGTGTTCTGATCTCAGTCCTTCACTGCGGCTCTGAACACGATGATGGATCTCTCTCGCTTCGGGGGAAGAAAACACTCTTTCTTTCTCTACAAATATTCAAATGCACACACACACACACGAAACCTGGCAGGAATGTGCCCCACTCATATAGCTAATGCATGGGCGTAGGTTTAGGGGGGGACGCTAGGTACTAGTCCCAATCAATATTTTGAGATGACAAATTTGTCCCCACCAATATTTAGCAAGCTCCTTTGAACTGCTATTTGGATCTTTGCGCTGCTATTTGGATCGATTCCAACGGCCAAAACAACGACAGTACAAGAAACGCCGTAATTTGATTGGCGGCGGTGTATCTGACAGGCTACACGTGCGGGCCGGGACTACTTTTGTGCTTGCACTGGCAGCGAGCGGGTGGTGTGTGTGTGTGTGTGTGTGCGCGCGCGCGCGCGCGTGTCGACGACGCCGACGGTAAGTTACCAGGGCTGTCTCTCTGCCACATACAAAGGCCAGAGTAAAACATTTTAATATTCCGTTTTTTGCCACTTTTTGTACTTTGTAGATAGATCAGCTATGCCACCCAAGAAGTAGAAATATACGAAGCTTTTTCATAAAGCAGAGTGTAAGTAGGCAAAATAACTAGCCACACAAATAAACTAGCAGTAGTAGTGACTGACCAGTCTTTCAAATGCAGATTCTACTGTGGAAAATAGTATTGGTGATAGTATGTGTTACCCAGGATGTTGTTACAGTTAAACCTAGCAGCAGCAATCTTTCAACTAAGGTTAAGAGTATTGATTAGGCTGTGCAGCACAGCACTGATAGACTCATAGAAGTCGCGCTATCATGATAGAATGCTACGTTAGCAAGTCACTGAATGTTAATTAGCTGACCTTAACTTAGAATCTTGCAGTCAACATAAACAGTGGATCTGAGACATTTTTCGTTTCTACATTCTATTTATGTAATGTGTTTGTGAGTGAGTGTAGCTTAAGAATTTAATATTTAAGAATAGAATATATCAATAGAATTTGATATAGAATAATAGATACAATTTTAGTATTAATGGAACACTGTAATCATGGATAATAATAATAATAATAATAGATAATAATAATGGATTTGTTGTGTTGAATGCATACTATGATACGTGTGTATTTTATTCATTTGTTCATTATTTAATTACATATGGAAAACTCAGACATCTTGTGAAGATGTCACAGAGCATGTTGAGGAAGAAGTAGCTGGACCTATACAGTTATACTAGCTCTTTAGGGACAGTATACAGGATGGTATATTGGGGTCAGGATACAATATAATGAGATGAAGTAGATTCACTTCTGTATTGTGATATTCTGTATTGCCAACAGTCTGAAATCGCCATTAAAGCACTGGTATCTTACAACAAAAGAATTCCAGGGGGAAGGGGAGGGGGGATGTCCCCACCAAAGCTGAGGCCAAACCTACGCCCTTGAGCTAATGTATAGAGCTGCAAGCAACAATTAAGAGTCAAGCTTTAAAAAGGCACGGAGAGTAAAAGGAATTTTTAGATTATTTTTGTAAAAATGCCTGAAAAATCACAAATACAATCACTTGTAATATGACTAAATTGCTTAAAACTTTTGACCGAGAGGTGGCGCTGTTACTAAATTGGTGTTGTGTTGTGTTGACAATGGGTGACATATAAAGTTTGTATTTAATCAATTAATGCAATTAATCAATAGCTATTAGCATTTTTTTAAATTTCATTATAAATTGTGACCAAAAGGTGGCGCTGTTCTGAAACTTTTTGATTTCCTTCAGCATTTTACGGTAAAATTCAAAATGTCCGAAATACTATGTATGTTATGGGATAACTGGGTATCATTTGTCTCAGTATGTCACACTGAATTAAAAGTTTATGTTTTTTGGGCAAACCATCCATTAGTTATAAGCAGAAAATAGCCATTTTTCATGTCTCCTGACCAGTAGGGGGCACTGTGCCGAAACTCTGCATGTAGCCTCAGGTCATGCTTGTGATGACATGTACCAAGACTCGCCTCAATACGCTCAAGCGTTTCAGAGATATAGCCTCGTGTTCAATTTGACGTGCTCTTCGGCAAATTTTTTTGCACGTTATTCGAGAACGGTTGGGTCTATCAAAAAGCTTTTAAGAACTTTTTGTCGGCATGGTCTGATGAAGATCTGAGCCAATTTTGGTAAAAATCAGACAAACCGTCTAGGAGTTCAAAATGGTGGAAAATTCAAAATGGTGGAAAATGTTTCATGATGGAAATTTTGTTTCTATCTCCTACGGTTCAAAAGTTATTAGCATAAACGTAAGTGCAATTTTGGACAGTGGGTGGCGCTAGAGGGATTGAGTTAGAGACTCCAAATTTGATGTGGCTAATGTTCAGACTGTCCTCTATCAGTGTGCCAAATTTCACAACTTTCTACCATACGGTTCCTTGTGCTGCCATGGACTCAAGAAGAAGAAGAAAATGTAGTTTCTGTGCATTATGGCATTATTTTCATAACCACTAAATAGTCATTACAGTGATGAAAATATAAATATATAATTTGATATATATACACATCATGTTAGAATGTTGTCCTGCCTTAACATGCTCCTACATTAATAAGAAACTACAAAATTACAAAGTAAAACGTTACAGTGAAATTCTTCATTTTTTATATGCATAATTATTTTTCCTCCTTTAGGTTAGTGACCCAAACATGTATTCACACAAATGTGAATTATTCATTAAGTGTGGGGTGAATCTGGCAGGTGTTTGTGTAACGCAGACGTGTTTCAGCGACTCTCCCTCATTCCACACTGACAGAAGAGAAACCCTGCCCAAGGACATGCAAGTTCTTATGTATTATATTATGTGTGTCTTCTGGTGATCCTTTGATTACAGTGATGAAACTAATGATGGGGTCAGTGAAAGAGGCAAAATCTGAACAGGAACAGAGAACAAAGGTCAAAGGTCGTGTACAACAAATGTAAAATTCTTCTTTTTTTTTTTCAAAAATGGCATTTATTTAAAAAAGAACAGGAGGGGGAAAAAAGTCACAATGTTACTTGTGCCGTATCAGCACAGTAAGATATAAAATAACAGAATATCTCCTTAAAGCGTTAAAGTCAACATGAAACCGCATCTACAAAACATTCTACACTGATTTTGTGAACAGGATGAAAAAAAGTACAGATTTTACAGGAAAAACATGATTTTCATGCATCTGTCAATATTTAGATTTTACTCTTTTTGGCGTTCATGAAGTGTTTTTCAGATTAGTGGAAAGAAAACATCCAAAACACACTTTTAAGTGTTTATTTTAATGCACTTTATCTATTTGCGTCTGTAAATTTCTATTACAGTTCATATCTTTAAAAGTTTTGTTGTCCACTTCAGCAGAACTTATAAATACCAAAACTTACAGTTTTATTCCCGTCTATATTCTGAAGGTTTTTACTGAAGGGTTTGTTCATATATATCATACGCCTGATTTTATGCAATATTTATTCCATTTTTTTTTTTTTTTTTAATTTATGGAGTTTTAAAAACAGAAATCCAAAATGCCTTTTATAAAAAACCTTCAAACAAGATCAAACAAGAATTTTGAACCTGGGTTTATCTGATGTTCAGGTTTATGTTCTGGAGATGTATGCAAATCAGCGCAGATAATGCCTCATTTGCATATTTATACATACATTTAAGAATTTTTTTTTTTTTTTGCAATTCTTAATGTAATCAATCATCTGGGGAAGTATGGTGATATCTGTTGGATGTTTTTTTCCTATTCACTTGGGGTGTCTTGCCTTAAAAAGTATTACATTTTGATTAAAGATTATGAAGGCCAACTTGTTTTTATTTAATTTTTATTTTTTTCACGGATAAATCACTGCCAATCAGAGCAGAAATGTGTCATTTGAATCCATGTTGACTAAACACTCGCTCAGAAACACAACTGCGTCTTGAATAGTTTCGGAGAGATGCATGATCTTGTCTTTCTTTTTTAATGTACACCTTAAAAGATGTTTATGAGCTAGTCTACATGCTTTTAAATCAAACATGATCTGAATTTCATAGTTAGCTGATAAACAGTTCCTTTCTTGTTGCTTTTTCCAAAGAAACATGCCTGGGAAATCTCCCGATGCCAAGCGCAAAACAAAAACACACAAACTAACAGAATCATCCGAGTCAACATGAACACGACGAGCTTCATTCTACAATCTCATGTTTAATGCGCTATAAAAGAGAAAACAAGAGCGACACAGGAACAAATAAATAAGTTGTGAATAAAAAAGAAAGCTGGTAACAGAAAAGACACCGGAGTCGTAAAGCTGCTGAACAACATCATATGCTCGATGTCACCAGTGTTCGTTCGACCACCTGAACTCAGTCGTGCATGACATGAAAAACATAAAATAATAAAATGTCAGAAGGATCTAAAATGAAGAAAATTATTGCACTGATTTCCTGCATCTATCATATGGGCGGCGGTTATAAATAAGATGTCAGCGTAACAGACAGTGCCGTGACAGTGAGACGGACGGCTTCACCACTGCTGCCAGCTGAAGTCGTCGTTCGAGCCGAACACCAGGAAGAAGCCCAGGATGGTGGCGAAGATGACGATGTTCCCCGTCAGGACGAGCGCACACGCGCCCCACTCGATCTGCACACACACACACACACCATCAGTCCACGTTTTCACACTCAAGACCTGGACTCGTTAATAGAGAACTGATATTGTGTTTATCACTGTCCGACATGTAAACTGGCCAACCATACGTATGAAGTTATGCATTATTTTAGGATTTTATCACCTTGATTTCCTGAGACAGGAAAATTTATATTAAACTATATATTATATATATATATATATATATATATATATATATAATATACACTACCGTTCAAAAGTTTGGGGTCAGTAAGATTTTAATGTTTTTAAAGGAAGTCTCTTCTGCTCACCAAGGCTGCATTTATTTGATAAAAAAAAAACAAAAAAAACCAACAGTATTATTGTGAAATATTATGACAATTTAAAATGACTGTTTTCTATTTTAATATATTTTAAAGTGTAATTTATTCCTGTGATCAAAGCTGAATGTTCAGCATCATTACTCCAGTCTTCAGTGTCACATGATCCTTCAGAAATCACTCTAATATGAGGATTTGATGCTCAAGAAACATTTATGATTATTATCAATGTTGAAAACAGTTGTGTACATTTTTATTTCATGATGCTATGATGAATAGAAAGTTCAAAAGAACAGCATTTATCTGAAATCTAAAGCTTTTGTAACATTAAACACTACCGTTCAAAAGTTTGGGGTCAGTGAGAATTTTAATTGTATTTTTTGGGGAAAGAAATAAAATAAATCAATACTTTTATTCATCAAGGATGAGTTAAACTGATCAAAAGTTACAGTAAAGACATTTATAATGTTATAAAATATTCTATTTGAAATAAATGCTGATCTTTTGAACTTTCTATCCATCAAATAATTTTGAAAAAAATTGGTACACAACAGTTTTCAACACTGATAATAATCATAAATGTTTCTTAATCATCAAATCCTCATATTAGAGTGATTTCTGAAGGATCATGTGACACTGAAGACTGGAGTAATGATGCTGAAAATTCAGCTTTGATCACAGGAATAAATTACACTTTAAAATATATTAAAATAGAAAACAGTCATTTTAAATTGTCATAATATTCCACAATATTACTGTTATTTTTTATTGTTTTTTATCAAATAAATGCAGCCTTGGTGAGCAGAAGAGACTTCCTTTAAAAACATTAAAAATCTTACTGACCCCAAACTTTTGAACAGTAGT
>CM040805.1:36546327-36548827 GCA_022829025.1 Squalius cephalus
CATTTTGCATTTAAAGGGACAGACACAAAACGGTGCGTTTTTGCTCACCCTCAAAAAGCGACAACTTTAACATGCTATATAAAAATATCTGTGGGGTATTTAGAGCTAAAACTTCACACACACACTCTGGGGACATCAGAGACTCATTTTACATCTTGTGAAAGGGCATTATACCACCCCTTTAAGAAACTAGCATGTCTAGCTATAAATATAACTCGAGCATATTTACTTAACCTAAAACTGTCCAGGCCATCCTTCCACCTCTTCAGTTATTACCCAGACCCTGAGCCAGATGTTACTGGTGTGTGTGTGTGTGTGTTGCAGGTGACGTCTCGAGTGCTGTGGGTCCTGCTGCGCCAGTATCTGGGTCACGGGCTGCGTCTGCTGCGTCTGCGGGGTCTGCTCCTGTCTGCGCGCGCCGGCGTGTTCCTCAGCGAGTCCTGGCTGCGCTCGCTCGGCTCCAAGTGTCCGCGTCTGCGCAGACTCTGCCTGATACACACAGATCTGCGTGCTTTACCCAGCTGCCGTCTGCTCCCGCTCTCACTGCAGGTGATTCACAGATCAGGCTTTTACTGTTTAATTCACAGGACCAGACACCAGTTATTTTGCCAAGAGATCTCTTATTTATTTTACCATATATGACCCTGGATCACGTCTCCAGTCTCGAGTCGCACGGGTTTATCTGTGGCAATAGCCAACTATACATTGTACTGGTCAAAATTATCCATTTTTCTTTTATGCCAAAAATCATGAGGATATTCAGTAAAGATCATGTTCCATGAAGATATTTAGTAAATTTCCTACTGTAAATATATAAAACATGTATTTGTGTGAGTGAATGCAGCACAATCGCCAACATAAATGAACAACTTTAAAGAGATTTTCTCAATGTTTCCATTTTTCTGCACCCTCAGATTCCAGATTTACAATAGTTGTATCTCGACCAAATATTGTCCTATCCTAACAAATCATACATCAATGGAAAGCGTATTTATTCAGCGTTATATGAAGATACATTTCAATTTCATAAAATTGACCCATGCGACTGGTTTTGTGGTCCAGGGTCACATATTTTTATTATTTCCCGTATTAGCATATTTCTGCCCTCAGCCATTTGTATATTGTCCACCAGAGCATCACTTTAGTGTCTTGTGTCGACCATAGACTGTAAAAAAAATATGGACGTAGTGTCCGTGACGTCACCCGTGGGTTTCTGAAGCCTAAAGTGGGCGTGGCCGACCGTCGCCATCTTGGCAGCGTCACTCCCGAATTTATTTATTTTTACAGTCAGACAATGAGCTGAGGTAACGTGACGGCTAACAGACAGCAGACAAACGGCTAATGATGACTAATGACCACAGCAGCGGGAATCCACCTGTCACTCAGAAGTGGACACACCCTTAATTATGCAGAACTTTAAGGCTTAATATAATTTAAACGGATGAGTTATAAAACAATTCACCCCCCTCACAGTCGTCATGAAGGGCAACATTAGCTGTATAGACCAAAGCCACTTTTTTTCCTGCTGTAAAGTTGGGCATTTCAACATGGAGGAGATGCAGATTTGACTCACTTCTGCAGCCGGTCTCTAGTGGCCAGTGGATGAATTGCCGTTTAATTCACTTCCGTGTTGGTTTCAAGAGAGAGACAGGGAGGTTGCCGCTTACACGCCCTATGGAAGAGATGTGAGCAGTTGCTCATTGTCATTTAAAGAGACATGCGCTGAAACGGGTCGCTGCGAACAGAGCTGTTTCTGAGGAGGTAAAAAAGGTGTTGTTTTACACAAACATTGAGGATTTTGTAACCAAACTTTGTTTGTCTTCAAACATGAAGACCCTAAAGAATCATACCAACTCCGTCTGATGACTCCTTTAAATGTGTAATATGTGTGTGCCATGGAATAGCCGATATGCCGGTGAACTGAAACTGAAACTGGTTACAGGTGCTGGAGCTGCATTTCTGTGAAGTCCCGGCCGGCTTCTTCTCCGAGGGAGACGGCATCGAGACGCTGGTCCTGGATAGCGTGCCGTCGTTCTCGGATCAGCACCTGCGCAGCCTGAGCGCGTGGCGAGGCCTGACCCGACTGGAGCTGCGCGACCTGATCCGCGTGACCGTGGCGGGTCTGAAGAGCTGCGTCCCGCCCGGCTCACACACACTCGCGCACCTCACACACCTGGAGCTGGAGACGTGCAGCCGGACCCAGATGGTGGCGCTGGGACTGGGCGAGGGCTGGCCGGGGCTGGAGCGCCTCAGTCTGGGCGGGAAGGAGGTCGGGCCGGGTCTGCTGTCTCTCGGCCGTCTGCAGGACCTGCGCTCGCTACGGCTGCGCACATGCAGACTCACACAGATGATGGTGCTCAGGAGCTGCAGGTGGGTGGAGGAACACACACACACACACACACACACACACTACACATGCAGACTCACACAGATGATGGAGCTGCAGGAACACACATGTACAGTCAAACCTCTAATTATTCAGACAACAGATATATATGTA
>CM040805.1:36553827-36593827 GCA_022829025.1 Squalius cephalus
TAATTTCTGTGGCGGTCACTTCTGACCGTGATGATCACGGGTGTGAATATTTTATAAGATGATTTAGCTTTTTCTGATCCTGTCCATGATTTGATTGTGCCACGAAAGTCACCAAGTTTCGTACCGTTCTGATGAGGTAAAAACATTAAAAAAATTCAAAGTTTAAAGTTTGTAAAAGTGTAAAGATTTATAGAAGCTATTTAAATTATGTTATATTATTTAAAAAAATGATGAATATATCCATTTTTGTAATGGTAGGCCATTCGCCACTGAAAGCTGATTGGCTGCTGGCGGCCATGTTTTTTTAAGTATCCGAGTCGAGGATATGTTAAGAAGTTCACCAAAGAAAATGGTCAGTGTACTTTCTGATAGTTTGTTTTTCAATTTGAAATGAGATGAGCAAAGACGAGAAAACACGCCTTTATTCGTTTTTTTGTTGTTGTTTTTTAACAGAAAAACAAACAAACGAAAAAACGAGATTTCGGCTTGTATTTTGGTTCACGGTATAGTAGGAGATGCCGTTGTACTGTGGCTGCCGTCGCATCATCCAAGTGGATCCACAAAACTAACTCCGCGCTTGTTTGTAAGCAGGTTGTGAATTATTAACTAGGTTAAGTATTCAATATGGCTGTCACGTGACAAAAGAACAAAGGACTCAGACCCCAAAGATGAACTAATCATTTCCTATTGGTCAGTGTTAGAGGATCTGTGTAACAGCTGAGGCTTAGCCTGCCAGTTAGTCTGCGCTGGACCAGGCTAGTTTCCCAGCATAAGTTGCCAGAGTAACTGAGTTCAAACTATGTTAAGTTTGCTTTATGAAACAGAATCAACCGACAATAAGTCTGACTAACCAAAATAAGCCTGGCTTGTATTCTAATCTTGTTTTATGGAACAACCCTCAGACCAACAACATGAGAAACACTGGGGTATATTTACACTCAAGGGGAGATTGGCGAAGACACACCTGGGAACAATCATGAACTAATCTACAAGAAAAAATACAAAGGACTACAAAACATGGCACTCTACTCTAAGATCACTACACAGCAAATGACTTTTAAAGACAAAATCGTCCGGCTTTTAGTAATGCTTATTTAGAATCATAACTTTGTATGATTTGGATATTATTTATGTAATTATTGTACCCTTAATCGATCACACATGTACCATTTTAGTTTATCAATTATTATTACACACAGTTTAATTGAATACATACATAAAGGTAATATAAATACGCTTTAGAATCAATAGATAAAGCTATAAAATGACTGCATGTGAGCTTAAATGCTCAATTCTCTCTATACCTTTATCAACTGTGTAAACTAACTTCACTTGCACTGATATAGCAAGACTTTTTCTTTTAGTTGTCCTCTTTCATAGACAGCTTTCTTCTTGTTGTGTAAATTTGTTTAAATTATTTATATTTTTCACTCTCTTAATATTATATAGTGAATCGTGTTGTTTCTCCTGAATCTCAGTTTCCCTCTTTCTCAGCCTGTGATTGGCTGTTCGCTACTGATGTCACTCCTAAACTCCTAAACTCGGGATCAAAGCCTGAGCTGACAGAGAATGTTGATGAACAGCATCATGGTACCAACTAAGCCTGGCTGGATTGGTTTGGTTTGGTTTGGTCAACTCATCCTGTAACCCTGAGTTTGTTCATCATGGTACAGGACACTGATGTTGCTCTTTGACCTGTTTCATCACAGAAGCTCCACCTCTTACAACACTAACCAGGAAGAGGCTGACTTGTTATTTCTCTTTTCTGCCATTTGGACTTTGTCTAAAGCAATAAAGAATCAGCGATCAGTGGAGTACGAAGGGGAAAACTTTACAGAGGAATTTGAGGAGTTTCTTTCTGATCTTTGTGATTCTCATGGTGATTTGTTTTTTAAACCGTCGTTCAGAAAGTGAAAGTAAAGTTTAGATTGCTGGAACTCAAACAGTGAAAATGGCTTCACTAAATGTCTCTGCAGAAGATCTTTCTTGTCCTGTGTGTTATGAAATCTTCAAGGCTCCTGTTCTTTTATCCTGTAGTCACAGTTTCTGTAAAGAGTGTCTTCAACAGTACTGGAAAATCAAGGGATCTCAGGAGTGTCCTGTCTGCAGGAGAAGATCCTCAAAACCTGATCTTCCAGATAGTCTTGCGTTAAAAAACTTGTGTGAGTCGTTCCTGAGGGAGAGAAATGAGAGGCGTTCATCAGGATCTGAGGAGATCTGCAGTTTACACAGTGAGAAACTCGAACTCTTCTGTCTGGAGGACAAACAGCCTGTGTGTTTAGTGTGCAGAGATTCAAAACAACATGACAATCATAAATTCAGACCCATCAGTGAAGTGGTTTCATCACATAAGGTAAGACAAATGTTTCTTGATTCACATGTAAGGCCCTGTCCCAAATGTAAAGACGAGTCATAAACACAGATTGTTCCGGATACTCCCTGAGATCATGAGCACTGCATCAGTAACTGACGTATGAGGAAAACTTAAGGTGTGTTGGACATCGGCTGCGGCTGGATGCACCCGATCGGCGAGAGTAGCCGCGTGCCGGCGGGAGGAGCTGCAAACGGAGACGTGAAGTCGGACACTTTCTGGTTCCCGTAGTGACCGCTCACGTGGTGTTAGCATACTTTACCACAGCTGAAGTGAAATAAATGCAATATTTGCCAAATAATAGATGTTTCAGAGACATTTTCATTCAATACTTTATGTACTGCTTCACACAGCGTCTGTTTGAACAAGAATAAAGTTCAACATAAGCTACTATCAATGAAGTGGAGTCTACGTTTTTTAATCAGTTTTAATTTGATAAACATGACACAATATAACATCGCAACGACATGAAAAGAGTGTTTACTGTTATAAAAAAAACTGATTTGAGAGCTTTAGAGGAACTAAAGGTGTTCGAATAAACACGAAACACACGTGATCGTTGTCATGCGGTGAATCCGGCCAATTGTGGAACAGCTGTGTCGTCATCAGCCCTCGAGCAGCCGCTCTTGAGAAGCTGCGCTGGCTGAGTTCTCCGGCTACTCTCGAATCGCTCTCGCGGTACTTTGATGGCACACGTCACAGTCACGTGGTGTCGGCGCTGGATCAAGTCGGACAAAGTTTCTAACCGGCATGCACTGCTTTAAGTCAGCCGCCGATCGGTCTGCGCAGAGCTGCATGAAGTCCAACAAGCCTTTAGTTTTTCCCTGAATACTGAAGCCTGATTGGTTTTTGTAACAAATGTCACTCAAATTTGCTCTTTTAAAGAGGTCATGTGACAGTTCTGAAAAGAACATTATTCCGTGTATTTGGTTTAATGCAATAGGCTTACGTGGTTTTAGGTTAAAAAAAGTCATTATTGTAATATTTAATAATTTTATTGTTGCTCCTCTATGCCTCGCCTTTCTGAAACGCGTTGATTTTTACAAAGCTCATCGTTCTGAAAAGCGTGGTGAAAAAATTCTGATGAAATTAGTTTTCAGCACGACTTAAATATGCAGTCGGCTCCGTCCGTTTTGGCGGCTGAAAAGCCGTTTGTCTGTAGAGGCGCACAGACGTGAACCAATCAGGCTTCAGTGTTCAGTGTTGATCTGATTGAACAGCTGCAGTGATCAGGACTGCATGTGTTTAGTCCAGCTGAACTACATTATAAATGCAGTTTCATAGATCTGAGGAATTAGTAACTACGGGGGCAAATACATTTTCACGCCGGCCCAGTTGGTATTTGATAACTTTTTTGTTTCAATAAATAACATTGTCATTTACAAACTGTGTTTACTCTGGTTGCAATTTCTGAATCAGTTTAGTACATGGGCGTCGGAACCATTGTATATGGGTGGGACAGGACCCACCCACTTTTTAAGATCAATGATATTGGACCCACTCACTTTTACCGTCTCTAATTCAGCGCATTTGTCTGTTCACTTTTCAGAGCGCCGTCAGTCAAATCCATTCCACTTGAGGAATTAAAATAAATATTTTTTTTAATTAAAATTAATAAATTAAACTCCATTTCCGCTGAATCGCTACATTATATTTCTCAACGAGCCGCAACTGACGAAAGTAACCGCCCGTTGTACCTTTCCAGTCAAATATTGCGTTGCAAACATCAATAACAGCTTTAAGTTGTCATTGCTGGCAGATGACCGTATTAGGGGGATAATCCACGGATAGATGTGCATTTAATGCACGACGTGGAGTCAAAGAACCGCCCGACGTTAAGTGGAGTTTAGTTTACTTGTTAAATTAAAAGGCACCAGAATGAAATGGTATTTACTCCAGTAACATTTTTCTGGGGAGGACCCACCCACTTTTTTTTTTCTTCCGACGTCAATGGTTTAGTATGAGATGTACACAAAAACTGAAGAAATCAGGTTGGGGGCAAATACTTTTTCACTGCATTATATTGTTGTAAAGTTTTTCTTTCTTCAAAGCAGAGACCAGTGAGACAGGTGCAGCACTCAGATAATGGTGCAGGCTTGTAGTCTTGATCATATCGATGGATGACTGAAGGTTTTGTATTTCTGCGTTGTGTATTTTTTCTTTTTCTTTTTTTTCTTTTGTGATTGGCTCGTTCAGCAGTGGGTGCAGGCCCGGAGTGGGTAATCGGGAGAATCGGGAGAATTCCCGGTGGGCCGCTTCACTTTTGGGCCGGTCGAGGAAATTATTTTTTTTTTTGTCACATTTCAATGTCACGTTAGTTACATGGGCTACACACGTTTTGCATTCTGACACCGCAGCGCGCAGCCTCTGCATGGGTTGTACCATGTGAGGGAGTTCTCCCCTCCCCTCCGATAGAGTTGGTTGGGTTAGTCCGTCTTTTCCAAAACGTTTTCTCAGGTAGGCTACCGCGGCACCACCGGCGCCTACCGAAAGCTGGGCCGGCCCTACCGTAACGGTACACGTCAGGGAGGATGGATGGGAGGAAGAGGCCAGGAGGTATGGAAGCTTTGTTTCCGCCACAGAATAAAACATTTTAAAAGATAATTGCGACTTTTTATCTCACAATTGCGAGTTTACATCTCGCAATTCTGACTTTATTTCTCAGAATTGCGATATATAAAGTCAAAATTGCGTGAAATAAAGTTGCAATTGCGTGTTATAAAGTCAGAATTGCGAGATATAAATTCAGAATTGTATGAAATAAAGTCGCAATTGCTTCTTATAAAGTCAGAACTGCGTGAAATAAAGTAGCAATTGCTTATAAAATCAGAACTGCAAGATATATAGTCAGAATTGTGTGATATAAAGTCGCAATTGTGTGTTATAAAGTCAGAATTGCAAGATATAAAGTCAGAATTGTGTGAAATAAAGTCGCAATTGCTTCTTATAAAGTCAGAATTGCAAGATATAAAGTCAGAACTGCGTGAAATAAAGTTGCAGTTGCTTATAAAGTCAGTACTGCAAGATATAGAGTCAGAATTGTGATATAAAGTCGCGTTATAAAGTCAGAATTGCGAAATATAAAGTCAGAATTGTGTGAAATAAAGTCGCAATTGCTTCTTATAAAGTCTAAGTGAATTATTATTTAACCTTTACATTATTTGTTAACCCATGGTATTAATACAAACTACACAATAGTAAGAGCCGAACTGTTGCTTCATTTATCCAATTTAGAAAAAGTGCTAATTTGGAATTCCACCATGGAAAAAGTGGGCCGGTCTTGGGCCTGAAACTCCCGGGCTGAAAAGTTGCCCCACTCCGGCCCTGAGTGGGTGTAATAGTCTTCTTGAGGTTGTGGCTTCATAAGCAGATGAGACGTCGTTGCATATGGATTTTTTTTTTGGAACAGCCCTCAAGTGTTTATCTGCACAGAGGAAGAAAGAAAACAAGACAGAGCAGTATTTCTTCAAAACACTACGGTTGTAGCAGTTTAAACACTATGGTTCTATCGTTTTCAGAGTGTACGGTTGTCGTTTCATTCTTTCCCTATTTCTTAATTTATGAGACACCTAAAAAAGAACAGTGAGGTGAGGATGGACTATGGTTGGGAAGGGCCTATAAGGGAATCTTCACCGCAGGGTTGGCCCCCGAAAGCCTGTTGCTTCCAGTTCTCCCCTGGGCACCTCACTGGTCCATGTGTCCTATCCTATCCCTGTGTTGTGTACACACTGTACAGTGTGTGAGAAAATTGGCACATTTCCATTCTCCAGTGAAACATCAGTCCTAATAAACATCATTAACAGAGGATGGTTGTCTGACTGCAATATTTTATGGCATAACATTTAAGGCTGTGAGTCTTATTTAATGTCCCCCAAACAAAAGCTGAGACAGTCACTTTCCTTTTGTTCTATTAAACAAAAATAAGCCTTTCATTGTTGTTGTAAGTTACTGGGGAGATTAAGCAATCACAGCCTAAATGGTTAACACTGTATCAAGTTGCCCCACGAGTTTAACGAGGAGGGGAGGGGCTGCTTCAGAATATCAAGCAGGCTAAGCAGAAGCTGAGTAACCTTATTTACATCTTTAAAGTTCTTTTTGCTTTTCCTACACTCATTTCCAAAATGTCCGTGCTTGTCACAGTAAGAACAACTGGCTTCTCTAGGACTTTTGCGTTTCTTTTGCTTCTCTGAGTTAACCTTAAAGGATGCTGCTGCAATTTTTACTCTTGCCTTGACATCAGAGTCTCTTTCCCACATAGCTAAACTGTCCAAGTTGTCTTGCAGGGTTCTATTTGACCATGTAAGATCTAAGAAAGGCAATGCATTTCTATGTTCTGACAAAAGACCATCGGACCATTCGCGAACTAGAGGACCAGTATGACCTAACACTTTCTCTGGAGTGTCGGCAATTCCGCTGTAAACGGCAGCGGTCTGACAGAATCGTTCTGTGTACTCACAAACAGTTTCTTTTTTCTCTTGTACACAATTGGTCATTTTTGACCAATCGATTTTCGGTCCTAAGATATTCTTTAGGATTTTCAAAACACCTTCTCTCAAATCGCCTTTACTGACATGTTGCAGTTCGGAAGTAACAGCAGACTCAAAATGGTTGAATTCAGATTCAGTTAGAATTTCTGACATCAGCTGTGTGACTTCTGGCAACGACATGTCGTAAAGATGCATTTTACTGAACAATGCTCTCCTAAACTCAGAAAAATTTCTTTGCACTGATGGCAAACTTTCAGCAATTCTCTCAATATCTTTCGGACCTAAAAATGTTTTGACTGCTTGTGTTTGGACAACAGAAGAGTTCGGAGTAACACTTTTAGTTCCCTGAGATCTTCTCCTAGCCCCACAAACCTACACTGAATCTACAGGCTGATCAGTTACTGATTGGATGGCTACATTTGTTTCAACGAAAGCTTTTAAGTCAGGATAATTGTTATCAGGCTGACTAACTTCTTCCACATCAGTTTTTTCTGCATCTTTGTTGCGGTTTACTTTCTTAGTCAACGAAGATATTCTAGCCGGAGCTCTTTGATCTGTTTCTCTAGCTCGGAGTTGCGCTTAGACTGTTCTGTAGCTAGGGTTAAACCGAATTCTCTGTGACAGAAGATAATGCCTTTGACACTGTTCTTGCGAATACTTTCTCCTAGTACCTTTTTACAATCTTCGATTGACCAAACTTTGCCTGGATCAATGCCAAATTTCTTTGTTAAATTCAATCTGACTTCCTCAGTCACGATTGAGTCCATGTGCTCTGATAACAAAGACTTGAATTCACTATCTGTCCAAAAAGGTGTAATCTGTCTAGTACTTTTCCTAAACATTTTGTGAATTTTTGTTACCACAAACAAACACTAAAAAAAACTTCTCTCTACTGTCTTGCAAACAGAGGGTACAATCTTATTAGCACATGAGGCTAAATCTAATTCTAAAGCTAATTCTCTAGCTTACAGATAGGTCTTCTCTAGCAAGAGCATACACACAATATTAACATGTAACTGTTAATCTTCCCTGTCAACAACACAGGATCAATTTCATCTCTAAAAGAAAACTTGTTAGAGGCTTATCTTTAGTTAACCAAACTCTACAGCTGTTTGTTAACTACTTCTCTGAACGGCGCAGAGGAAAACATTTGTACTGGTCTGCATTGGTTCTTTTAATGGAGTGGAACTCACAGAGTCTTTCATTTGTAGAGAAAGATTCCGTCTGGAAAAATTCAGTCTTTGAGATCTTTTTGGAGCTTGAAGTTTTCAATCTGGATTCAGTCTGGAACTCAGTCAGCTTGGTTGAGATCTTTGAGCTTGAAGTTTCAAGATGCAGTTCTTGGAGCTTAAAATTCTTTGAGTTTCCTTCTTCTCCATCCGGGTCACGGCACCATCTGTTGTAAAGTTTTTCCTTCTTCAAAGCAGAGACCAGGAGACAGTCGGGATCGCGTTCAACAGAAGTTATTCTTTATTGAGAACTCCTCTGTACGCGGCTGTAGAAACTTCAAACATGATCTGATCTAACATAACTTTACATGTTATCTTATAGGCATTTTAGGAGGAGGGACTTTTGGGGGTGGAGACAAATTCAAACAAAGCATGTAAATGAGTATGCAGGTTAAGGTAACAAAAGGTGAGATTCTCAGTGAATCATTCGTGTGCTAATCCCATCAGTCTGAGTGAAACTGGGGCTCGAAGAGCCATTAAAGAAAACAGGAATTACAACTTTGCTGAGATCTTAACCTTAAAAGCTAAAATCAGTATTCTTCACTGTGATGTTATGTAAGGAAGCATATCTGAAATAGATTCTTAAATTTTAACCCTTCAATATGATCGTCACTGTATTGTCTTCTCTTCACTGTAATCTGGAGTTTTATGTATTTTTGTTCAATTCTAGGAGGAACTCAATACAGCACTGAAGTCCTTACAGGAGAAACTTGAACACAATGAAGAAATGAAAGCAGAGATTGAGAAAACAGTTCGACACATCAAGGTGAGGAAACAGAGACGAGAGCCATTTTCATTACAGCTGTTGGATCACTATATACAGTTATGATCTGCTATAATGGACTCCAGTTTATTATTTCTGTAAATGACGAGCTTCTGCTTCTGGATCCGTTTTATGTCGGGTATCCGAGTTAATCTTGGATATTAATGATGTGTGTCGATTGAGATGATTGAAGTGAATGTGATGTGATTTCAGTCTCAAGCTGAGCACACAGAGCATCAGATTAAACAGCAGTTTAAGATGCTTCATCAGTTTCTCAGCGGTGAAGAACACGCTACAGTCACTGCACTGAGGGAGGAAGAGGAGCAGAAGGAGCAGAGGATGAAGGAGAAGCTGGATGAGATGAACAGACACATCTCAGCTCTTTCACACACAATCAAAGACATGGAGGAGATGATGAAGGCCAATGACGTCTGCTTTCTGAAGGTCTGATCTCAGGTCATTGGTTGATTGATTGATGATTGATTGAGTTCTTGATGATAAATGGTGTGTTTGTTCTGCAGGAGTTTCCAGGCTCAATGGAAAGGTGAGTGATCTGCTCCTGTCTCTGGTCTCTCTGGTTCTGATCCAAAGCCACTGCAGTTCTGACTCCTGAATGTTCTTCCAGAGTCCAGAGCTCACAGCCGGATCCACAGATGGCTTCTGGAGCTTTGATTCATGTGCCACGATACTTGGGCAACCTTACGTTCAGAGTCTGGAAGAAGAGGCAGGACTACATCCGCTACAGTGAGTCTGACAGCAGGAGATCTGAGCTGGACATGATGGATGGAGAGTTAGAGGCTCTTCATGACATAGATAGATAGATAGATAGATAGATAGATAGATAGATAGATAGATAGATAGATGACTGCAGATGGTTGGATGGGTGGGTAGATAGATAGATAGATAGATAGATAGATAGATAGATAGATAGATGAGTTTGATGTCTGTTAGGAGGTTACAATTAAAAAAATTAGTCTCAGAATAATAATAATAATAATAATAATAATAACTAGAATGTACATTTCCTGAAGAAAATGTGAGTGATGCTATAGATAGATAGATAGATAGATCTAACACAATTAGCATTTCGCTAACATGATGCTAACACATTTATCATGTTGTTCACATGATTAGTATGTTCTTAGCATGATGCTAACATGATTAGTATTTTGCAAACATGCTTTTAACCAAATTTTAACAAGATTAGCATGTTGCTAGCATGAGGCTAACACAATCACAATGTTTCTTGCATGTTTTAGCAAGATGCTAATATGATTAACATGATGCTAGCATGATTAACAAGTTGTTAACATGACGCTAGCATAATTAACATGTTAACATGGTGCTAACATGATTAGAATGCTGCTACTGCGTTTTAGTTAGCATTATTGACATGCTGCAACACTTAGTTAATCGCTATTAGCATGTAGCTATTCTGCTAGCATGTGAAGCATGATGGAAGTCCTGTTTGCTAGCATTAGTCAAAGGAGCCAACCACCATGTCTCTACGATGTTTTGGTGCAGAGTTATAGGTCTTGCTGAATAGTTGCTAGGGTACTCTGTTTAGTTGCTAGGGAGTGGCTTGGCAGCTGCCAATCATGTTACTTCAAAGGCTGCTTGTAAGTATGAATGATATAAACCAACCGCAACTCCTCGTGACATTCAGATTAGCAGATATCCCTCTTTGGAGTTGGGTTGCTAGGGTGCTCGACAATGGTTGCTAGGGCGTGGCTAGGAAGTGTTAAAGGTGATTCATGATTGTAAGTCAAACACAACAGACAGTCATAATAAACTAATTTAAAACAAAACACAGACTATAAGAGCCAATTAAATGAAGATGATCAGATGCTGAAGATCAGACACACACTTACAGTTCTCTAACGAGAGGTTCTCTCGTATTGCGTAAGTTGCTTACGCTACGGGAAAGTCTTTTTTCTTCGAGATCTGAAGCCAAAAATTATCCTTAATTTTGTATTCATTGTCAACGCAGTGTGGCAGCCGGCAGACCATGGCAGGCTCTATGAGCGTGCTCATTGGCTGCTCAGCGGCAACTGCTTAAGCCTACCAGGTTTTTGTCAAAAGCAGTTTTTGTCAAAACGCCTCGTTTTTTTCCTGCGGCTCGTGCCGCGCCCCGCTCAGCAACGGAGACCACCACCTCATCTGCGCTCTCTGCCTGGGCCGCGAGCACGCCGCCACCGCACTCTCTACGGGTGGCTGCCCCGAGTGCTAAGAACTTTCAATGTCGACCCTGCGGGCTCGACTTGAAGTTTTCGACCAAGCTGTCGCTCCGCCTGTCCCTGCCGGGCCGCGCAATAGGAAGCGCCGCTCGCAGAGACCACCGGAGACTGATATGACTGAGGAGCTCGCCGGAACCTCTCCCTTCTCTCTCGCCCTCTCCGCCGCCCTCCCGGCCGCTCGACCGCCGGCTCTCGCCCGCGCCGCCGCGTCAGGGGATGAGGCGAATGAGATAGACACCCTCCCTCTGTTCAAACCGCACTACTGCGCCGCTCACAAGGGATGGCAGAAGTGGACGGTCTCAGAGCGAGCTTCCTCTCCCTCTGTTTGAGCCGCGCAAACTGTACCGCTCACAAGGGATGGCAGAAACGGACGGTCCTGGAGCTCTCTTTACGTTACAAGAAAGCTACTCCGTCCTCGCGCGGACCTACCTCAATTTCTCACACATTTCTCAGTCCCCTCTTAAGTTCAGGCGACTGGAATTGTTCATATTGCAGTATACGAGCCTGTTATAAATACACGCATGCCTGCAAGCAAACGCTGTCACAAAACATGACCCTGTGGCTCAGTGGCAGAAACTTAGGCTTTTGCGCCAGAGACCCGGGTTTGATCCCGGCTCTCGCAGCAGATAAAAATGTATGCTGTTCGCTTCTCCAAGCTCACGGCCAGTTTTTCTTACTTACAGAAAGCGAACCTGCACTCCCCCTTGTTGGGCCGCGCAGATTAAGCCGTTCATTAAGCTGTCAGCCGTTCAGGGATGACAGAGCGGACGGTCACGAGCAACGTTCAGCGCGCGCGCCTCACTCACCGGCGAAAAGAGGAGAGAGAGTGTTTTCAGTAAACGAGCCTGTTTTTAATACACGCACGACTGCAAACAAACATGAGGTCGTACTCTTATATGCTCGCGCTAACCAAAAGCTAATGTGTTCTCCCCTGCAGCCCAGTGGCAGAATCATAGGCTGTAACGCCAGAGACCTGTGTTTGAGCCCAGCTCTCGCGGCAGATAAGTTTTTTTACTGTTCGCTTCTCCGAGCTCGCGGCCAGCTTTTCTTACATACAGAAAGCGAACCCGCCTCTCGCACCACATGGTGCTCGATTATTTATGAGCGTCTATACACGAGGGAAGAAAAGACGGTTAAGTCCCGCTGCAGCTGGACCACCGTCAAAGCTTCAAGCTCTGTCAGTCCCCGTTGCCACGGCTACTGCAGATGTTTACCTCGCAGCCAATGAACCGGTATATCTACCTGCTCGCCTGCGCGCAACCACCGTTCTCACGGCGACCCAGAGAAATCTCAAATGAGCATAATGTCCGGTTGCACGGCTCATGCCGTATGTGTTTCAAATGCAGTGAATGTGCCCACGTTTCCGTGTTCACCCCTGCACACAAGCACTATAAATCCCGTGTCTCTCACAGAGCCCACTCTCATAAAGTAGGCAGAAGCCGCTCGAGTGTTAAAAGTAGGTCACGTGTCGACCTCACCGTGCCCACACCTACTCACTGCCCGCTCTGTCACACGGCCTCTCACGACCGGTCATGTTTTAAATGCCCGCCCTCGAGCACTCACACATACTAATGAACATTTTGCCCCCGACGCCGCCCTTGCGCGTCGCGCCTCACACTATATGTTCCCAGTCCAAAGCCACCGGGACACTGTGTGTAAAACGGCCAGCTATTGCTGTGTGCGATCCGCTGTATCTAAGCACCGAGAGTGCGCGCGCTGCGCCCGCCCCTCCGTTTTGAGCTCTCGAGCCCGTGATGCGTGGCGATCAGAGCCCGGAGGCCATTCTGCCCCTGGCTGCACACGCAAGAGCGTGGGAAGCTCTTCCAGGCGCATCAGAATGGGTGCTAAGCACAGTAAAACTAGGCTATACTCTGCAGTTCGCTCGCCGCCCCCGCGCTTTCGGGCACGTACCGAGACGAGAGTGAATGGGGAAGTAGCACATCTACTTCGAGCAGAAATAGCCACACTTCTGTGCAAAGGGGCTATAGAACCGGTTCCCCCTTCTATGAGCGAGTCTGGCTTTTACAGCCGATATTTCCTCGTTCCCAAGAAGGACGGAGCTCTTAGACCAATTTTGGATCTGAGATATTTGAACAAAGCTCTTATGAGAAGACCGTTCAAAATGCTCACAACCAGGCAGATCCTCACGCAAATTCGCCCGAGGGACTGGTTTATCTCTCTCGATCTAAAGGACGCGTACTTTCAATTCCAGATAATACCCCGTCACAGGCCATTCTTGAGATTCGCCTTCGATGGTCGGTATATCAATACACCGTCCTGCCGTTCGGCCTGTTTTTGGCACCCCGTACATTCACGAAGTGCATGGACACGGCTCTCGCTCCCCTGAGAGCTCAGGGGATGCGAATTTTAAACTATCCGGACGATTGGCTGATTCTAGCACAGTCAGAGGCCGAACTCATCCGCCACAGAACAGTGCTTCTCAGCCACCTGGAAAGCCTGGGGATCACGGTCAACTGGACCAAGAGCTCATTAGTGCCCAGTCAATCAACCTCTTTCTTGGGTTTGGATCTGGACACTGTGGCAATGACGGCCCGCCTATCGCCACGGCGCGCGCTGCGTTCAACGCCTGGCTGCGTCCTTCCAACCGGGCAGCACCGCACCTCTCAATACATTTCAGAGGATGCTGGGTTGTATGGCTTCAGCTGCAGCAGTGCTTCAGCTGGGTCTATTGCGTATGCGCAATAAACGCGCTCAAGCGCTTTCTCCCATTCATACGGGATCACCATGTGCTAGTCCACTCGGACAACATGTCCGTGGTGTCCTATGTGAACCGACAGGGCGGTGTCAGGTCCAGGAACCTGTGCAACCTGACAGAACGCCTCAGATCGTGTGGGCTCACCGCTCGTTGCGCACGTGCCGGGCCATTTGAATGTCGGCCCAGACAGACTGTCCAGAGACATTATTCCCCCGGGAGAATGGTCCCTGCACCCTCAGACAGTCTAGTTCCTCTGGCGCCTATTCGGCGAGTGGAGGTCGACCTCTTTGCGTCAAAAAACAACGCTTACAGCCCGCTTTTTACTCGAAAAGCGAGGACGCGCTGTCCCAAACCTGGCCCAGCCTCCCGCTGTACGCTTTCCCTCTGATCTCCCTGTTACCACAGGTCATAGCGAGTATAAGGGAAACGCACCACCCCATGGCCGATCCCGGTGAGAAAGGATCTCCTCTCTCAAGCCGGTGGATCGATCTGGCATCCCCATCCGGAGCGATGGTCTCTGCATGCATGGATAATCAACGGATACACGTTGACCTGCCAGAAGGGGTTGTGAACATGATCACACAGTCTAGAGCTCCCTCCACGAGATGGCTCTATGCGTCTAAATGGTCTGTGTTCTCTAAATGGTGCGCTACTAAGAGCTTTGATCCACGTACATGTGGGGTCCCGCAAGTGCTCTCCTTCCTACAGGAGCTGTTGGATAAGGGCAGGTCCCCTTCCACGCTCAAAGTGTATGTGGCGGCTATTGCAGCGTTCGCTGAGACGACGCGCAGCCGGGCAATAGGAAGGAACGAGCTTATTATCCGTTTCCTCAGAGGAGCCAGACGGATGAATCCCCCGCGGCCCCCCTCGGTTCCTATCTGGGATCTGTCCTTGGTCCTGGAGGCCCTGAAGGCTTTTCCCTTTGAACCGCTTGAATCCGTGGATCCAAAGTACCTTTCGCTCAAAACCGTTTTTCTGATAGCTCTGTCTTCAGTAAAACGTGTGGGGGATCTGCATGCGCTATCTGTTAGCCCCGCATGTCTTGAGTTCGGACCAAATGACTCAAAAGTCATTCTCAGACCGAGACACGGTTACATCCCCAAAGCGATTGGAACCCCTTTAGGGCACAAATCATCTCCCTTTCGGCTCTGCCAGCATCCGATAACGGGGACAGTGATAACCTCCTATGCCCTGTTAGGGCGCTGAGAGTTTACATCACGCGCTCCGCCGCTTTTAGGCGTTCCGAGCAGCTCTTCGTTTCTTTTGGCGGACGCACCAGGGTCTCGCCGCCTCGAAACAGAGTCTGTCCAGGTGGATAGTGGACGCGATTGCAGCAGCTTACGTCTCCAAACACCTGCAGTGCCCTTTGGGTATCAGAGCCCACTCCACTAGAGGCATGGCCTCCTCGTGGGCCTGGTCCAGCGGAATTTCTATTCACGATATTTGTATGGCAGCGGGCTGGGCCTCCCCATCGACATTCGGGAGGTTTTATAACCTGGAAGTTCCTGCCTTGCAGGCTAAACTATTATCAGAATAAGTGCCATGTATGCTCTGCCCAGTCGATTATGCGCAGACTACGTTCACATACTGGTGATATTTCTGGTATGGCACCAAGGGAAGGAGTATTTTGTGCTCAGACCGGCTGTGCCGCTCTGTTCCTTTATTCCCCGTTACGCGCTTGTGTACTGGTGCTAGCCCGCGCCGCTGGCCGCCCGCCCTACACTCTGTCGCGCTGGGATTATTCTCCCCACAAATAGACTGTGAAACCGCTCTATTTCTTCCCTAATATTTGCTTATGTACTGTGTGCTGGATGCTGGATGCTCGACGCGCACGGCGTTGACAAGGGGTTCCCGTAGCGTAAGCAACTTACGCAATACGAGAGAACCTCTCGTAAGAGAACGTACTCGGTTACCTAATGTAACCTCGGTTCTCTCTAGAAGAGGGAACGAGTATTGCGTAACCTGCCGTGACGCGCCACGAGCTTTTGCGCTTCAGACTACGAAAACCAGAATTTCAGCCTGTGAGCCCTGCTTATATACACACTGGCCACACCCATCTTGACGGTTAGAGGGGTGTGGAGGGCGCAAAGCGCCCTCATTGGATGTGACGTCACTCAGGGCTCACTGGTAGGCTTAAGCAGTTGCCACTGAGCAGCCAATGAGCACGCTCATACAGCCTGCCATGGTCTGCCGGCTGCCGCACTGCGTTGACAATGAATACAAAATTAAGGATAATTTTTGGCTTCAGATCTCGAAGAAAGAAGACTTTCCCGTAGCGTAAGCAACTTACGCAATACTCGTTCCCTCTTCTAGAGAGAACCGAGATTACATTAGGTAACCGAGTACGTTCTTCATCATCATCATAAATTCATAAAGTGATTTATTGTTATTTAACTTTCCCAAAGTATCAGTTTCTCTTGATGGACACAAATGTCTGAATCTCATATTTAATGTTTGTAGTTGATGCCGTTAAACGCTGATGATAAAAACGAGTGTGAAACTAATAACAGCACTGACAGTGATCAGAGGAAAGTGTGTTTGATCAACAGGACGAGTGTCATAACTCATAATAATCTGTGTTGGGTTCACTCTCGATCATTATATGAAGATCAGAATAAAAGCTTCTGTTGATTGTGTCTCATCAGCTCCTGTGATTCTGGACCCAAACACTGCAGATCCATGTCTCGTCGTGTCTGATGATCTGACCAGTGTGACATGGAGCGGGAACAGCCAAACTCTTCCTGATAATCCAGAGAGATTTGACTGTGATCTCTGTGTTCTGGGTTCAGAGGGCTTTAGCTCAGGAACACACTGCTGGGATGTGGAGGTTAAAGAGAGTTCATGGTGGAGTCTTGGAGTAACTACAGCATCAAACCAGAGGAAGGGAGGGGGTTTCTTCAACACTGATGTCTGGAGTGTGCGGTACCGAGTGTCTTCAGGTTCTGGTTTTCGTGTTAAACAGAAGCTTGATCGTGTGAGAGTGAATCTGGACTATGACGGAGGAACGGTGTCGTTCTCTGATCCTGTAACTAACACACATCTACACACATTCACAACCACCTTCACTCACACACTCTTCCCATTCTTCAGGTGTTTTCCCTATCTGTGGATCTTACCGGTCAATAGTCAGTAAACGTCACTCCTGTAGATCTGGATCTTCCAGCTTTCATCATGTCTCCAGTATTTAACCCATATCACATGAGTAAGAGAGCTGTTGATCTGAGTATCAGTACGCTGGCTGTGATTGGACCGTGATGATCACATGACTGATATCCAGCACTAGTTTGAGATTATTGTCTGATGAGGTAGAAGGCATCATACAGCTAAACACAACACGACATCTTGTTAAAATGATGAGTAATCTCCATGGTGATGTGTGTCACAAGCTTTGATGTTTTGTACCCCTATATTAAAAAAACAATTCTCCCTAAATAAGAGTGTTATAACATGCTTTAAGTGCTCTTTTAAATGCATTTAAATGTATTTTCAATAGACTCACACACAGATCCTGTGAGACGCTTCTGGACATCAACATCATATCGATGGCCGAACACCAGTTACCGATAACATTGGCCACTGCAGTGTTTAAGGTCAGCCTGTGTGTCAGAGTAAAGACACTGACAGAATGATACATATGTATTGAATATTTTGGTATAAGACAGAAAACTTCTGTAAAATTTCGCTTGAGCTCATTTTTGTTCTTAATAAATTGAAATGCATGTCAGTGCAACTCTGAAAACTGATATTCTTCAAAGTAAAGGTTGCGAAAGGGTTTTTTACAGTGATGCCACAGAAGAACCATTCAGGATTCCCCAAAGAACCTTTAAGGGAACAGTTATAAGAAGAACCATGTTTTTCTTAGTGTAAAAAAACAAACATTTTAATAGTCTAAAGAACCTTCTTCCATCTTTTGTGCAATGGATGTTAAAGGAGAACTCATTTTTTTGTACATTTGGAGTGCTGTCAGTACAGAGAACAACGACAAAAATCGGTGTTGCCTACACCGTGTTATCCTCTTTTTAAAATGTGCACCCTGTTGACTTCAATGGGGCAAGTTTTAAACCTGCTTTTAGCCTCTTAACATCCTTGATGTGTCATTACAAGTGCACAGGTCATGTGAGTGATTCCTTCTGAGTGAACACGGGTGAATCTGACTGCAGTAGATGTGAAAGAAATGGATAAAAATGATGTTATTTCAGCCAGCGCAAATACCTGTATTTACATCCTGTTTTCGGTCGAAGTCCATAGTAATCGATTGTCGAGTTGCTTAGTTACCTATGATCACGCGCGTGAACTCGACAATCGACTACTGTGGACTTCGACCGAAAACAGGAAGTAAATACAGGTATGAGCACTGGCTGAATTAACATCACTTTTATTCATATCTTTCACATCTACTGCAGTCAGATTCACCCGTGTTCACTCTGAAGGAATCACTCACATGGCTGGGCACTTGTAATGACCCCAGGCGGGTAATCCATCGACCGGAAGTTGAAGCCGGCCGCGTGCCGCCATCTTGTAGCAGAACTTCACTTGCGTTAACACTCCATTGACTCCCATTCATTTTGGCATCACTTTGACAGCGAATAACTTTACATCTGAGGCATTTAAAGACTCCATTTGTCCATTATTTATTTCTAAAGAAACACGACAATGTATAAAGGGCTTCATTACCTTGTAGCTAACATTATGGCCCCGTAGAAGCAATTTTTGTAAAAATAGGCTAACGATTGCGTCATAACCACTCGACTCTCTGTCGCACAGCAGAGAAATTACCGTATGGACAGGAGGAGAAGCTCGCGCGCAATCGGGGGGATGTCAAGGGAGAAGCCCTGGCGTTATATTTTAAAATAAATACTATACAAAATAATTCATCAGAATACTTACTCCTGCTCACTCACACCAAAGAACTCTTTGCTCAAGCTCGCCGTCTCTGCAAGATTAACGTTGGCAGTTTGCACGCACAGCTACTAGAAGATTTACATCTGTCAGACAGGTTGCTCACGTCATCAAGCTTAGTTTGAGTCGGTTTGAGTCTGCGCGTCAGGAACGGAAGTGCTAAAAAATCGCTAAAAATGGGCTTCACTTGTCTCAATTGAGTTCCAATGGGGTCGCTGTGTCCATTTCTTTTACTGTCTATGGTAATGACACATCAAGGATGTTAAAAGGCTAAAATCAGGTTTAAAATATGCCCCATTGAAGTCAACAGGGTGCACATTTTAAAAAGAGGATAACACAGTGTAGGCAACACCGATTTTTGTCGTTGTTTTCTGTATTGACAGCACTCCAGATTTACAAAAACATGAGCTCAATGTTAAAATTGACCGGAGTTCTCCTTTAAAAGTAAAGGTTGCGAAAGGGTTTTTTACAGTGATGCCATAGAAGAACCATTCAGGATTCCCCAAAGAACCTTTAAGTGAACAGTTATAAGAAGAACCATGTTTTTCTTCTTAGCGTAAAAACAAAAACATTTTAATAGTCTAAAGAACCTTCTTCCATCTTTTGTGCAATGGATGTTAATGTTTTTTTTTCTTTCTTTTTTTGAAATAATCAATACTTTTATTCAGCAAGGATGTGTTAAATGGATAAAAAGTGATAGTAAAGATTATTATTATATAAGATTATATAAGATTATATAAGATTATATTTTTAATAAATGCAGTTCTTTTTAACCTTTTATTCATCACAGAATATTAGAATGATTTCTAATAATAATAACCATAAAAATGTACTATAGCTGCCAAATAAAACCAGAGAGAAATGTATTCATAAATCTTTAAAACTATCTAATTAAATCTTGGGCACAAAACAAAAATAAAACCTGGATAATATTGTGTATATAATATATATTATATTATATATATGAGTTCAGATGCAAAAGCCTCTAAGTGCCATCTGAAATTTTCTTCTAGAATGATCATTTTTATAAAGCTTGTATATTTAAGTTCAGTAATTTCACTTAAATGACAATTAATAGCTAATTTGCATTGCCATTTAAGTTAAAATATTTAACTTAAATATACGAGCTTGAAAAAAATGATCATTCTATATATATATATATATAAAACAATGTTAACAAACATTTCATATACAATTTAACATGTTTGTAGGTCTATATTGTCTCATTTATCATTGTAGCCTATTTTAAGTTGATTTTCTTTACTGTATATTTATTTTTGGACTGATAATGGTTAATAAAGTCTAATAATGGTATGAGAGAGTGTCTGTGGTGTAATCTATATTACATTCATTCACTCAAAGATGACTCTAAAAGTAAGCAATGTGGTGTGTGAGTGTTTTCCAACAGGAACAGCACTGTATGGGGGATGATCCTGGTAAAGACTCCCAAAGATTGCTCTGTCCCCTCACCTTAAATACCCAGACTAGAACAAAAGGGGTTATACAAATATTGTTTAGAGTTGTTTGGGCCAATCCATGTACCCCAGGGGGGTAGCACCTGGTTTAGGGAGATATCTTGAAGAGACATCACCCAGAGAGGAGAACAGGATTCTCCTAAGTTCTCAATCTTTCTCATTAAACCAATGACTGCAATGAAATTAAGACCATTTTACCAATCGCACTGAGACACTTAAAATGATACCAAACATGAAAAGGAAACAACAATAGATTCACAAGATACACCATATGTGATATATAGACATTCTTAATGAACTTTCAGTGACTTGAGGAGGGAGAGGGGGATGAGTTGAAGTCAAACAAGGAGACAAGGAGATAAGTTTGGGCAGGGCAATGTCTGTGCTCTGTCTTTGCTATCTCCTATCCAGGGTGCGTTTTATGGCTTTATTGCAGGGTGAGCTTTGTTTTATCAGGAAAATCAGTCCTTACAGCCTTACACACGCTAAGATCACTACACAGCAAATGACTTTTAAAGATAAAATCGTCCAGCTTTTAGTAATGCTTATTTAGAATCATAACTTTGTATGATTTAGATATTATTTATGTAATTATTGTACCCTTAATCGATCACACATGTACCATTTTAGTTTATCAGTTATTATTACGCACAGTTTAATTGAATACATATATAAAGGTAATATAAATACACTTTATAATCAATAGATGAAGCTGTAAAATGACTACATGTGAGCTTAAATGTTCAATTCTCTGTAGCAATTTGAGATTATTTTATGAAAAGTGCTTTACAAATAAAATGTATTATTATTATTATTATTATTAATAATTCTCTCTAACACTTTATCTACTGTATAAACTAACTTTTACTTGCACTGATATAGCAAGACTTTTTCTTTTAGTTGTCCTCTTTCATAGACAGCTATTTTCTTGTTGTGTAAATTTGTTTAAATTCTTTATATTTTTCAATCTCTTAATATTCTGTAGTGAATCGCGCTGCTTCTCTCATGAGAAATGAACCTCAGTTCCCTCTTTCTCAGCCTGTGATTGGCTGTTCGCTACTGATGTCACTCCTAAACTCCTAAACTCAGGATCAAAGCCTGAGCTGACAGAGCCTGTTGATGAACAGCATCATGGTACCAACTAAGCCAGGCTGGATTGCTTTGGTTTGGTCAACTCATCCTGTAACCCTGAGTTTGTTCATCATGGTACAGGACACTGATGTTGCTCTTTCACTTCAGAAGCTCCACCTCTTACAACACTAACCAGGAAGAGACGGACTTGTTATTTCTCTTTTCTGCCATACTGACTTTTGCTGCGTTCCAAACCGCATACTTCCCTACTATTTAGTATGGGAAAAAGAGTAGGCGAGCGAAAAAGTATGTACGAATCCAAAAGAGTAGGCGAGAATTACCTGGGTGACGTACGAATTATCGCGAGATTCGGACTTAAGTGCGTTCCAATATGCCTACTTTCCTACTATATAGTAGGCGAAAACAGTACATGAAGGAAGCAGTACGTTCGAAACATCAGTATTCATAAAAGAGTAGGCGAGAAGTTCCCGGATGGCTTACTTCTTCCGGCCAGATTTTTGAGTGCTCATCCGATGGATACTCTTCTATCCCAGGAGGCCACGCGAGAGGATACGTCATTATAAAACATCGCAGAGATCAGCGACGCCGGTGCTTTCAAATGTGAGTAAACACGTTCCTTTTGTTAAAATTGCATGTGTTGAACTACTGTAGAGTAAACTGTTGAAGTGTTGAAGGTGTAAAGACGTTACACAGTATAGTATAGTTGTGATTTTGCTGTAAAAACACGTTTTATTATGTATAACGTTAGCTAACAGGGGAGCTCCAGTAAAGACACGTAAGTTACGTCTCTAAAGTGGATTTACATAAACAAACCATACATCAAAGACGCTTATTTTAAATGTCTATTTACATCTGACAGGAAAATCTTGAAATATCACAACATGAAATAGACATCTGAGTGAAATGTGTGCTATTATGTAGAACAAATCTATAAAGTAACTAACGTTAAACATAAGTTATCTATTTTATTTGTCCATTACTGTTTGATAAATTGAGGAACATGTTGGATAAAAAGTTAAAACAACCTCAACATGTAAATGTAGTGTTGAGCTCATAAATCACAGAGGTAACGTGGATCTTGTCTGGATGTTAAAGGGTCAGATGAACAGATGTGCGTTTATCTGGTGGAGAGTTGCTCATGAAGGCTTTGAGTGAGTATACTACAGAAATGAATAACAACAACTATTTCAATATTAAGTTGTAGTTTATTTTAATTATTGTAATTTCAAACAGAGCTATTACATCACCTTTCTGATTCTTGATTTCTGTGCATTTGCTGCAGATCTTTTGTGGTGGAGCAGGACCTGCAAGGGAAGATGATGGCGGCGTTTGTGGAAAAAAAGCGTTTTTGTCTTCTAAATAATACTGAAATCAAATGACATTGTGCGGTTAAAATGACTGCTTTTGTGTTATGTTTGTGCATTTTGTAGGATCTGAAATGTCAGCGGGCTGGTGTGAGCACTGAGGATGAGGAGCCTAGAGCTGAATCCTAGAGATGGTCCCTCCATCACTCCACTTGCCTCAGATTGTGAAGCACAACACATCACGCAACAACCTCCGGCACAAGGGAACGGCTCACCTCTGGCGGTCAGCTGATTCATCAGAATAAAGCCGCAGAATGGGAACCGCTGTGTTGAGACGGCAGAAGGATGTGGTTCAGCGCCTGTAGCCTACATACATGATTGTAGCTTGAATAAATCTTTGTTTCATGTGTTGACTTGTATATGCATTTGTTTATTGTGTGATGGTGACTTTCATTCATTCTTTTACTAATTTATTAATATTTCTCATTGTTGTCAGTAAATAAAATATAATTATTTAATTAATGTTTTATTTAATTGTTTGAAAGAAAATGTAGATATGTTCATTATATACACATCTAGAGTGTATTCAATCATGCGACATATGACATACATTACAATTTGTTTGTTTTATTGAATTATATACTTTTCAGTAAAAAGTCATATAATTAAGTATTGGTCAGCATTTATCGTTGTTATTATTGTATGTTTTGGGGTGGGATAGAAATGCAATTCATTCTGAGGTAATATTAATTTTTAATATTAATGATACTTAAATTTTTCGAGTATAAAATCAACAGTTTTCCTCCAAAGGCGAATCTTCGAAAAGCTGCCCTTTGTGCAGACATTACAAACGCTGAGGAAACCCGTTCTAGGTAGGGCTGTCGAGTTACTGATGTTATGAGATCTGTAAAAAATCTCATTATGTATGCAAACCCATAATATATATATATATATATATATATAATGGGTTTGCATACATAATGAGATTTTTTACACAGGAAAAAAGAACCTACAAGGTTGAATATCTTAATATATATTTTCTTAAATAATTCATTATAATACATTTAAAAAAAGCATTTTTTGTTATTTATAGGCCTGAGAGATGAAACGACAGTTAAATTCAACAAGAAAAAGAGGAAAAAATAAAGCAGTTAGCCACTTTTGCTTGTGGATGAAAATATTTGGATATAAAAAAATTAACATATTCAAGAGATGACAATTTTGGGATTTCGTAATAAAAATAAATAATATCGTTAAGGATAAAACGGTAGTTCACATTAGTAGGGTTAAATAAAATAACTTAAATCAACCCTAAATGTATTCACAAAATAAATGGGCAGCAGTTTCTTCAAAAAGACCACAAAATGAGCAAGTTTAATCAATATCAAGATATTTACAGATAGATGAATTAAACGTGTCGTTCAAATCTTTTAAGTTGTTGCGCGTGTGATAACGCGTCGTAGGTCACATGATAACGTCAACATGGCAGATGTCCGGTTCGCATTCATACTCAACGAGATCTGCCTATAAAGTACCTACTCTTTTAGCGCTCGTTAAGTAAGTACTCATTGAAATTAAGTACCTACTCATTGAGTATGCGGTTTGGAACGCAGACTTTGTCTCGACAAAAGCAATAAAGAATCAGCGATCAGTGGAGTACGAAGGGGAAAACTTTAGAGGAATTTGAGAAGTTTGTTTCTGAGCAAGTTTGTTTCTGATCTTTGTGATTCTCATGGTGATTTTTAAACCGTCGTTCAGAAAGTGAAAGTAAAGTTTAGATTGCTGGAGCTCAAACAGTGAAAATGGCTTCACTAAATGTCTCTGCAGAAGATCTTTCTTGTCCCGTGTGTCGTGAAATCTTCAAGGCTCCTGTTCTTTTATCCTGTAGTCACAGTTTCTGTAAAGAGTGTCTTCAACAGTTCTGGAGAACCAAGGAATCTCAGGAGTGTCCTGTCTGCAGGAGAAGATCCTCAAAACCTGATCCTCCATGTAATCTTGTGTTAAGAAACTTGTGTGAGTCGTTCCTAAAGAAGAGAAATGAGAGGCCTTCATCCGGGTCTGAGGAGATCTGCAGTTTACACAGTGAGAAACTCAAACTCTTCTGTCTGGAGGACAAACAGCCTGTGTGTTTAGTGTGCTTTACTTCACAGAAACACGTCAATCACACAGTCAGACCCATCAGTGAAGTGGTTTCATCATATAAGGTAAGACAAATGTTTCTTGATTCACATGTAAAAAACCATAACGAGTCATAAACACAGATTGTTCCGATTACTAACGTATCCTCAGTTCCCTGAGATCATGAGCATTGCATCAATAACTGACTGACGTATGAGGAAAACGTACTCGGTTACAAACGTAACCTCGGTTCTCTCTAGTAGAGGGAACGAGTACTGCCGTAAGATATCTTACACTAGGGGAAATCCTTTTTCCGCGAGATATTGAAGCCAAAAATTATCCTTAATTTTGTAAAAATGCAAAACGCGTTGCGGCAGCATACAGACATAGGCGAGGCAGCTCGCGCGCCTATTGGCTGTTCTGCGGCAACTGCACCAGCCCAGAGCCATAGAGAGAAAGAGTTGCGACACTCTTTGATGTCGCCGCTATGGCTGTCACGTGGTTCATGTAAGCCCCAATAGTTCCAAAACATACGCTGGCTGTCATGTTCTTCTATGGGACAGACAGCAGCGATTGCATTATTGAACGGTAAATATAAAATAAAACACACACCCAAGTACTTTTTCAGCTGTTATTGCATTATTGCATTTTGTTAATGTCAGTTTTGCATTTGGAGATAAGTTTTAGGCTATATTTTTGTAGGGAAAAGCTCAGTGTTCATGTTCGCATGGGTAGTAGCACTGGCTTTAGCGGCTCTAACTTAACTTTTCCATATCATTCATCTGATGATGGACGTCTCATGATATTTATTTTAGCACAACTGGGCTGTATTAGGCTATTGATTCCCGTGATTTTGCTTATAAATTTTGATTCAGCCATTAGCCTACCTTCATGATCACGCAAAGAGGTCTGCCGTGGCGGTCCGTTCAGAGTTCGCTTAAATATTTTTTATTAAACAATGACAGACAACAAAAATGTGTGCTTGTGTGAGTGTGTGTGAACAAGAAAAGCAAAAACCAGGGGCAGGTGATCCATGAAACAGACAGGACTGGTGATGGCCATAACAATCCTAGAGGTCCAGCATTGTTCTCACAAGCCGCTTCACTCAAGACAATAAAACATAATGAAAAGTTAGTATATCCCAAAAAATTTAATTAAATAAAAGTTGCTATAAAGGTGGTAGTGATTCATTACCGAACTCTTACTGTCACAGCTGACGAAGTCGCACTAGCTAGCAGGCAGTGCTTGAAAATTGGTTGAAACAACCAACATAAAATATAAATAATTACGCTGTGCATGTACAAATGAAGACCAGTATAAGCATCGCAAAGGGCCTCTGATACAACATAGACAGTTGACAAATCAAAAGAGGTCGATATTTCAGCAACTTAACTCTAGAACAACTCGACGCGCAGCAATGTAAGTGAATGGGGTCCAACGCCCAAAATGACAGTGTTTGGAACTATTCCGATCTTCAAATCCCGGAAGTAGGCGGTTAAAAGCGCCGCCATTATTTACAACGGAGGTCTATGGGAGTGTCGCAACTCTTTCTCTCTATGGCTCTGCACCAGCCTATCGAGCGAGGCCTGGCGTGACGCCAGACCAAAGAGTATAGAAGCCCAAGAGGCGAAACTCAAGTGTTATGGGTAACAGTCTGTAGATGGCGCTGCGGAGGCGCGTCCGCCATTATGGACTGAAAGCTGCTGAAATCGTTAGCGCCAGTCAATGGCAAAATCCATTTTAGTAGGTGTTTATAGTTCATGTGTGCACTTGCTAGATTGCACATCTTTTTTGTACCTTTCCACCTGTAATAGGACATTCATAGATTGTTTTTTTCTTGCCATTGAAACGTTCACTGTGTGCACTTTCACTGAAGATGTTGAAAAAACAAGTTGTTAATATCTTTGTGATATTCTATGTAAAAGAAAAGTCTTTAGAAATGTTCATTTATAATGTTTTTTTTCTTTATTTTTTTTTTTCAAATCATATATATGGTGATGTTCACTAATTTCAAAATCAACATTTGAATAAATATCTTATTACTGTGTGTCTGCCTATATATTATTTCATGAATTTCTGTTATTCATATAACAAGGAAAATGCATAATAGAACATAAATATTGATAGATTAAAGGTTTGCAGCAATTTTATAATTGTATTATACATATAATTGTATAATTGTATCTTTGCAAACCTTAAGTGGTAGGCTAATGAAGCCGATTCGGTGGGGGACATACCCTTACTAAAAAGTACTATAGGAATCTTATAGTATTTTGGGACAAAATATTATAGTAATCTTATAGGAATACTATAGTAATTTGGGACATACTACAGAAGTACGATAAGACTACTATATAAATACTATAGCAGCTTAAAAATATTATAGAGGTATTACAGAACATCACAGAAGTAGCCTATGTTATGTTCTGTAATACCTCTATAATATCCTAGACCCGCTATAGTATTTCTATAGTAGTCTTATAGTACTTCTATAGTAATATTTTGTCCCAAAATACTATTTTCCTAAGGGTAATTAGGCCTTGCATAACCAACACATAGACGTATATTTTCTGTCATTTAACGTCGGTCATCCTCATTAATGTATTTTAAATTGTTTTCATATTTAGATATGACGGCCAGAAAAAATTAAGTTATGTTAAGTTTTTGTTATGTTAAGTTTTTCAGTGCCATTGACTCCCATTATTTTTCGGCGTTTTCCTTCAGTTTTCAGTCCATAATGGCGACCGCGCCGTCACGTCATGGGGGCAACTGTTGCTATGGAGCGTTCTATTGAGTTTCGCCTCTTGGGCTTCTATACTCTTTGGCCAGACCCAATGAGGGTGCTTCGCGCCCGCTGCGTCACATCCCGCCGAAACGGGCGTGGTTTAGGCCTATAAATACAGCTCGCAGGCAGCTATTATCTGGTTTTTCATCATCGAAGCAACCAGATAGCAAGATACGCAGTTATCGTTCCCTCTACTAGAGAGAACCGAGGTTATGTTAGTAACCGAGTACGTTCTCTTACGAGAGGTCTCTCGTACTGCGTAAGATATCTTACGCTAGGGGACCCAATGCAAAACGCCGTGCATGCTAGGATCTGACACCAAAGACCCAAGGGCGAAAGCCCGGGGTTCATTTAGTGCACAATCACCCAGGGAACTCACAGGGAGTCCGAGAAGAGGGAGGGGCAAAGCCGCACTCTTCCACATATGGCAGCGTCGCTTAGACGCGAATTTCATCATACAGACAGGGCGGGGTACGGCCTGAACTGATGGGGAAATGTGGGTCTTACACAGTTTGCCCAAACACATCTTTGTGCTACTGCTTTTCACTGTCGATCATCGAGCTGTGCTCAGTAGACGCAGCATTCTGAGCTGATAGCATCAGGTCAGATAATACTGGTTAACTAGACCGACAGCAGCCTGGCCTGCACCAGGCCCACGAAGAGGCCATGCCTCTCGTGGAGTGCGCTCTGACACCCAACGGGCACTGCATGCCCTTGGAGGCGTATGCTAGCGCTATAGCATCAACTATCCATCTGGATAGGCTCTGTTTCGACGCGGCTAGTCCTTTAGAGCACCCGCTGAACGAAACAAAGAGCTGCTCTGTCTGCCTGAAAGCAGACGAGTGAGACACATAAGCTCGTAATGCCCTGACTGGGCAAAGGAGGCCCGCGTCTCTTTCCTCATCAGGGACCAGTAGGGCTGACAGGGAAATGACCTGCGCCCTAAACGGTGTGTTGAGGGATTTTGGAACATAACCGTGCTTAGGTTTGAGTATAACCTTCGAGTCATTAGGCCCAAATTCCATGCACATCGCGCTCACAGAGAGCGCGTGTAAGTCCCCTATGCACTTCACTGAAGCGAGAGCCAGCAGACAGATGTTTCAGATCAATCGTCTGTAAAGGCTCGAATGGTCCACCTTTCATGGCTTCCAGTACCGTAGAAAGGTCCCATATGGGGACTGAGGGAGGTCTGGGAGGATTCAGTCTCTTAGCCCCTCTAAGGAAGCGGATGACTAAATCGTTCCTTCCTATTGACTGACCAAGCGTTGTTCTTGAGAACGCTGCTATAGCCGCCACATAGACTTTGAGCATGGAAGGGGTCCTGCCCTTATCCAGCAGCTCTTGTAGGAAGGAAAGCACCTCCGTCACTCCACAGTCTGTGGGTGACACGCCACGGGCTGTGCACCAGCCTGAAAACACTGACCATTTCGAGGAGTAGAGACGTCTTTTAGACGGAGCTCTAGCCTGCGTGATCTTGTTTAATACTCCCTTAGGGAGTTCAACATGTACCCGTTGATGGCCCAGACATGAAGGGACCACAATTCCGGGTGAGGATGCCAGATCGAGCCGTGGGCCTGAGAGAGGAGGTCTCTCCTCACTGGCACTGGCCATGGGGCAGTGCTCGCTAGCTGCATCACAACTGGGAACCAGGGTTGGTTTTTCCAGAACGGTGCTACAAGCAGTACTGAGCATCCTTCTTCCCTGATCCGCTCTATCACCTGAGGCAGGAGAGAGACGGGGGGAAAAGCATAGAGCGGGTGGCGGGGCCATACATGAGCCAGCGCGTCCCTGCTCTTGGAGAAAAATTACGGACAGTGAGCGTTTTCTTGAGACGCGAACAGGTCTACTTCCGCTCTGCCAAATTTCCTCCACAGCAGTTGGACTGTCTGTGGGTGTAGAGACCATTCACCTGCCGGAACATTGTTCCTGGACAGTCTGTCTGGTCCTATGTTTAGGAGCCCCGGCACGTGCGCTGCTCTCAGCGAGCGCAGGTTGCACTGAGCCCACACCAGGAGGCGTTCCGCTAGCCTGTGCAGGTTCCTGGACCTGAGGCCGCCCTGGCGATTTATGTAGGACACCACAGACATGTTGTCCGAGCGGACCAGGACGTGGCGTCCTTTTACTTGGGACAAAAACGCGTCAGCGCGTTGTCTACTGCCAACATTTCGAGGCAGTTTATGTGCAGAAGCTTCTCCCGTTCTGACCACTGGCCGAAGAACGGTCTACCAGTCGTCCGCTTTCCAAGGTTTCAGAGCTGTGACGCACTTCTGATTGACCTTGAGACGAAGCAGACTGGATGTCCACGCTCGGTGTGGGACTTGCGCTTTCAGCCAGAGCTGCAGTGGGCGCATGCGGAGCAGGCCCAGCCGGAGCACTGATTATGCTGAGGCCATGAGACCTAGCATCTTCTGAAATTTCTTGAGCGGGACAGATGCGCCGCAGCAGAAAGAGTTCGCTGCACGCTGAATGTCTACCGCGCGCTGTGGTGATAGTTGCACTATCATGGACAGCGAGTCCAACTCTGTGCCCAGGAAAGATATCGTCTGACTGGGGGACAGAGAGCTCTTCGCCCAATTGACTCTGAGACCCAAATTCTCGAGGTGATCGAGTAAAATGGTCGTGTGCTCTATGAGCACTGAGCGAGATTGCGCTAGAATCAGCCAATCGTCCAAATAGTTCAGTACTCGCACGCCCCTCATTCTGAGGGGTGCGAGCGCTGCGTCCATGCACTTCGTAAATGTACGGGGTGCCAGGGACAAACCGAATGGCAGGACTGTGGACTGGTATGCCTGGCCCTCGAAGGCGAATCTCAAAAATCGCCTGTGACGTGACGCTACCTGTATTTGAAAATACGCGTCTTTCAGATCTATTGACACGAACCAATCTCCTCGGCGAATCTGCGCGAGGATTTTTCTGGTCGTGAGCATCCTGAACTGTCGCTTCACAAGCACTCTGTTCAGTTGCCTTAGATCTAGTATGGGTCTGAGACCCCCGTCTTTTTTCGGTACCAGGAAGTATCTGCTGTACAGCCCTCCTTTGCTCTGAACTTGAGAGAGAGGCTCTAAGGCCCCTTTGCTCAATAGTTTCGCCACTTCGGCTCGAAGTAAATGTGCTACTTCTGTTTTTACCGTGGTCTCGGCGCGCGCCGTATAGCGGCGAGGGCGTCGGCGAAACTGCAGCGAATAGCCTCTTTTATAATGTTTAGCACCCACTTCGAAACCCCAGGCAGCTTTGCCCATGCATCTGCATGAATAGCTAGGGGTTGAATACGAAGCGTGCTTCTTTCGCTCAGCGATGGAGAGGCTTCGGTGTGCTGTAACACAAGCGTCGCACTCGTGACATTTGAGGCAGGGGCGCGCTGATAACAGCGGGCAGATTGCCCGCGCTCGACTCCTCTGCGGCGGTCAACCGAGAGGGGGAGGGCTGGGCGAGTCCCGTAGGAACTGTCATGTCTGTGTGTGGATGTGGGCGCGGGATAGCGGGCACATTTACCACACCGAAAGCATTGTTCGCTTGAGTGAAGCGAATGCACGTTGGTTTCGTTTTTACAGAAACCGTGAGACATGCATAACGTAGTGTTTGTGGGCACTGGGTAGTGGGCACATTTACCACATTTGATGCGCAATCGATTTTATGTGCGCGAGCCCTGTGTGACGGGCTGTGCTTGTGTGTAGAGATGGGCACTGGGCAGTGGGCATTCTTTCTATACATAAAAACACCATCGGCCGTGGCCGGGACACCAAGGCTGGATTAGTACCCCCAGGGGCCCCTGGGCACTGAAGCTCATGGGCCCCCCTCCCCTACCTGACAACCACACCCTCCAAAGGAACACACACACACAGGTGGTCCACCAGGTGTGGGATTTAACATGCCAATCACTATTGATCAAAAGCTGAATGACTAGTTCACGAGACAATGATACAAAATACATTTTTCTGAAAAGTAGGGCTGCACGATTTGGGGAAAATGTCATATTGTGATTATTGAGGTCAATATTGCAATATGCGATTGCGATATAGTAAACAAATGGTTTCGAGTTAACTTGCTTATTTCTCAAGAAAAATGCACACACAGATTAGTGACAAATCTGAAATTTGTAGCCTATTTCTCAACTCAAACTAGAAACAACAACTATATGCACTGTTTTCAAATTAAAATAATATTTTTTTTAAATTAAATATTGTTATTTGTCTCAATAATACAAGAGTTAAAAATAAATGTCATATTTACCTGTGCCTGTCTAACAGGTAGACCTAGGACATATACCGAAATTGAATAAAGTTATCAAACTGCACTGCATAAATTATAAATTAAATATAGACTAATCGTTATTATAGCAAAAAACAAACAAAAAAAAAACAGTGGTCAACAGCAGTGAATCATTTTCTCTGTTCTTTTTGTTCTTTGATTAAAGGGGGGGTGAAATGCTCATTTTCACTTAATCTCCTGTTAATCTTGATTACCTATAGAGTAGTATTGCATCCTGCATATCTCCAAAAAGTCTTTAGTTTTATTATATTTATAAAAGAAAGATAGGCTGTAACGAGTCTTTCCGGAAAAACCCGAGCGGCTGGAGGCGGGCCGTGTGGGCGAAGCTAAAGCTGTGCTAACGCGCCGAGCTAGTAACAACACACAGAGACATTTGAAGCAGTTTTACTCACCGAACCTTTATCATTGTGACTGCTCGATCCTTAAGCATTAGACGATCTGCAAATCCGTCGATCTGGGCTTTGTTTATAAAACAATCATCGTCGAAATGCAGGGAACAAACAGTCTTACACAACTCCGTTTATGCTCAGGAAAACAAACTCCATCCACTGGTGCCTTAACGCTGGGTTCTTTGGGAATCTGTGCAGGTTTGTCTTGCCCTGGCAACCAAAAACACACTTCTTTGGTGACATTGGCTTCCCAAAAGCCGGGCGCTTTGATGGCGAACTGCTTTCGCTCTCTTCACGGAGGGCCCCTCTCTGCGCAAGGGCTCCTGGGCACGTGCCCAGATTGCCCATATGGTAGATCTGGCCCTGCGGGACACCAGAAAATTCACTCTTATGGGATTTATCTGGGTAGCCGTAAAAGCGGCGTTTGTGTGCAGGCAAGCGTGCTGCGTCGCCAACTTGTTTACTGCAGAATACACTGGAACAGTCACATTTACTGGAACTGAACGAGCGAGAAGTTGCCATAGAAACAGAGAGCGTCAACATGCTGGCGTTTATTTGCAGGCCTGCGTGCATTGCAACAGTTGCAATATTGACATTTCCAGTCGCCTGAATTTCAGAGGGGAATGAGAAATGTATGAGAAATAGAGGACGGTCCGTCCGCAGCGGGACCAGAAAACCTCTCTTTTCTCCTTACGCCAGTGACGCACGGAAAACCATAGCAACGGTGTTTGGGTGCAGGCGAGCGGGTTGTACAACGCGCTCGTTGGCTGCAAAATGCACGTCTGCAGTCGCCTTCAGGGAACTGACAGAGCGAAGCATTGGCGGCATAATTTTAACTGCCGCTAGACCGGGATTCGAACATCGGTCTCTCGTGCGAAAAACCTACGATTCCGCCACTGAGACACAGGGGGGGAACACAAAGGCTTTAGATGCACGAGCATATATGAACGGGGCGCAGAGGCAGGGTAGCTTTCTTATAACGTAAAGAAAAACTAACCCCGACCGTCCGCTTCCAGCCTCCCTTGTGAACGGCGCAGTTTGCGCGGCTCGAACAGAGGGAGAACAGGTATCCTCCCCCAAGCAGGCAAGGCAAGCGGGCGAACCGGCGAGCTTTGTGGGTTGGGGGGGGAGGTGGGGGAGCAGTCTCGGAGAAGGCTGCCAGGTGAGTCCTAAGAGTCACCATAGGCAGTAGCTAGCTCGCAGTGAGGGCAGTCGCCGTGGGGGGGGTGGGGGGGGTGGAGGTAGCAGTCTCGGAGAAGGCTGCCAGGTGAGTCCTTAGAGTCACCATAGGCAGTAGCTAGCTCGCAGTGAGGGCAGTCGCCGTCAGTGAGCGCGAGAGCTGCGTGATCCTCAGGAAAGGGGCGTCTTGAAAAAGACGCCCGGCTCTTTTAGTGCAATGAGAGTGTGTGTCGCGGCGGCGAGCACACACACATACATAAACACAGTAGCAAAGAAAGGATATAACGCCGGAAAGCGCTGCAGGAAGGCAAGGAAGAAGGCGCGGCCAGCGGCTTCAGTGACTCGTCCCGCTGAAGGTGCTCTCTCTCAGACGGCGCGGCTTCTCTCCAGCTCCAGCGATGCGTGTGCTTCGCTTGAAGGATGAAAAATCAGATAATAGCTGCCTGCGAGCGGTATTTATAGGCCTAGACCACGCCCGTTTCGGCGGGATGTGACGCAGCGGGCGCGAAGCACCCTCATTGGGTCTGGCGTCACGCCAGGCCTTGCTCGATAGGCTGGTGCAGTTGCCGCAGAACAGTCAATAGGCGCGCGAGCTGCCTCGCCTATGTCTGTATGCTGCCGCAACACGTTTTGCATTATTACAAAATTAAGGATAATTTTTGGTTTCAATATCTCGCGGAAAAAGGATTTTCCCCTAGCGTAAGATATCTTACGCAGTACGAGAGACCTCTCGTAAGAGAACTTAGTTTTTCCCTGAATACTGAAGCCTGATTGGTTTTTGCAACAAATCTCACTCAAATTTGCTCTTTTAAAGAGGTCATGTGACAGTTCTGAAAAGAACATTATTCCGTGTATTTGGTTTAATGCAATAGGCTTACGTGGTTTTAGGTTCAAAAAAGTCATTATTGTAATATTTAATAATTTTATTGTTGCTCCTCTATGCCTCGCCTTTCTGAAACGAGTTTTACAAAGCTCATCGTTCTGAAAAGCGTGGTGAAAAAAATCTGATGAAATTAGTTTTCAGCACGACTTAAATATGCAGTCGGCTCCGTCCGTTTTGGCGGCTGAAAAGCCGTTTGTCTGTAGAGGCGCACAGACGTGAACCAATCAGGCTTCAGTGTTCAGTGTTGATCTGATTGAACAGCTGCAGTGATCAGGACTGCATGTGTTTAGTCCAGCTGAACTACATTATAAATGCAGTTTCATAGATCTGAGGAATTAGTAACTACGGGGGCAAATACATTTTCACGCAGGCCCAGTTGGTATTTGATAACTTTTTTGTTTCAATAAATAACATACTCATTTACAAACTGTACTTTGTGTTTGCTCAGGTTGCAATTTCTGAATCAGTTTAGTATGAGATGTACACAAAAACTGAAGAAATCAGGATGGGGGCAAATACTTTTTCACTGCGTTATATGATCGTCACTGTATTGTCTTCTCTTCACTGTAATCTGGAGTTTTATGTATTTTTGTTCAATTCTAGGAGGAGCTCAATACAGCACTGAAGTCCTTACAGAGGAAACTTCAACACAATGACAAAATAAAAGCAGAGTTTGAGAAAACAGTTCGACACATCAAGGTGAGGAAACAGAGACGAGAGTCATTTTCATTACAGCTGTTGGATCCCTATATACAGTTATGATCTGATATAATGGACTCCAGTTTATTATTTCTGTAAATGACGAGCATCTGCTTCTGGATCCGTTTTATGTCGGGTATCCGAGTTAATCTTGGATATTAATGATGTGTGTCGATTGAGATGATTGAAGTGAATGTGATGTGATTTCAGTCTCAAGCTGAGCACACAGAGCATCAGATTAAACAGCAGTTTAAGATGCTTCATCAGTTTCTCAGCGGTGAAGAAGAAGCTACAGTCACTGCACTGAGGGAGGAAGAGGAGCAGAAGAAGCAGAGGATGAAGGAGAAGCTGGAGGAGATGAACAGACACATCTCAGCTCTTTCACACACAATCAAAGACATGGAGGAGATGATGAAAGCCAATGACGTCTGCTTTCTGAAGGTCTGATCTCAGATCATTGGTTGATTGATTGATGATTGATTGAGTTCTTGATGATAAATGGTGTGTTTGTTCTGCAGGAGTTTCCAGTCTCAATGGAAAGGTGAGTGATCTGCTCCTGTCTCTGGTCTCTCTGGTTCTGATCCAAAGCCACTGCAGTTCTGACTCCTGAATGTTCTTCCAGAGTCCAGAGCTCACAGCCGGATCCACAGACGGCTTCTGGAGCTTTGATTCATGTGCCACGATACTTGGGCAACCTTACGTTCAGAGTCTGGAAGAAGAGGCAGGACTACATCCGCTACAGTGAGTCTGACAGCAGGAGATCTGAGCTGGAGATGATGGATGGAGAGTTAGAGGCTCTTCATGACATAGATAGATAGATAGATAGATAGATAGATAGATCTAACACAATTAGCATTTTTGCTAACATGATGCTAACACATTTATCATGTTGTTAACATGATTAGTATGTTCTTAGCATGATACTAACATGATTAGTATTTCGCAAACATGCTTTTAACCAAATGTTAACAAGATTAGCATGTTGCTAGCATGATGCTAACACAATCACAATGTTGCTTGCATGTTTTAGCATGATGCTAATATGATTAACATGATGCTAGCATGATTAACAAGTTGTTAACATGATGCTATCATAATTAACATGTTAACATGGTGCTAACATGATTAGAATGCTGCTACTGCATTTTAGTTAGCATTATTGACATGTTTCAAAACTTAGTTAATCGCTATTAGCATGTAGCTATTCTGCTAGAATGTGAAGCATGATGGAAGTCCTGTTTGCTAGCATTAGTCAAAGGAGCCAACCACCATATCTCTACAATGTTCTGGTGCAGAGTTATAGGTCTTGCTGAATAGTTGCTAGGGAACTCTGTTTAGTTGCTAGGGAGGGGCTTGACAGCTGCCAATGATGTTACTTCAAAGGCTGCTTGCCAGTATGAATGATATAAACCAACCGCAACTCCTCTATGACATTCAGATTAGAAGATATCCCTCTTTGGAGTTGGGTTGCTAGGGAGCTCGACAATGGTTGCTAGGGCGTGGCTAGGAAGTGTTAAAGGAGAACTCCGGTCAATTTTAACATTGAGCTCATTTTTTTGTAAATCTGGAGTGCTGTCAATACAGAGAACAACGACAAAAATCGGTGTTGCCTACACCGTGTTATCCTCTTTTTAAAATCTGCACCCTGTTGACTTCAATGGGGCAAGTTTTAAACCTGATTTTAGCCTCTTAAAGGCCATGTTGCAGGTTAACAACCACTGTCGATTAATGGGTACATAAATCACTCAAGATATGTATATCATTTTTAAAATGTCCCAAAAATGGCCTTAAAGACCAGTTTTTTACGTTTTTGGTATTAACGGTTTTTTTACGCAACTCGGTGATGACGTCACGTTGGGGAGAAGTGGAGGAAAGCTAGCCTCAGCCTAGTATTATGGTGCGTTCAAAGTCATCTCGTATAGATCGTATTTACGAGTTGAACGCAATTAAACGCCACCACAATGTCGTAAATACTTAATAATTAAATGCATGGTCCGAGGAGAATGAGTGGAGAGTTGGTGAAGTGTTCTGGTGAGTTGCTATCATTTAACAACGCAGCAATGAGCACTGGAGCTAGTCTACGAGCAGCAGTGCACAATAACCACACTTTTTTTTTCTTTTCATCTAGAAATAGAAGGCATCATGCTAGCTATATGGGTGTTTCTAAGCGTTTATCTCTTCCTCCGGTGAAAATGTTGTTGCAAACGTAGCCGCCGCGTGTCTGTCGCTGTGTTCGGCAGGTGCTTGTGTGGGCGCCGGCGGCGGTGCCGTCCCATGGAAACTGCGTTGGAAAGCTTGTTGTGCTGTAGGGAAGTGAGTGTGTTTTGGTCGCTGGTCGAGCTCACCCCGCGACCAGATGTGACGTGCCTCACTCAGCATCCAGAGTTTTTACACCCAGCACAAACAGTAGTTCACCATTGTCAATCTACCTAACGTTATATATTTCTATATATTTATCTATCTAGCTGCTAGCTATCTATGCTATTGCTAACGTTATGCTATCTGGCTGTCTGCCTATCTCTCTATACTAGCCTATCTATCTATCTATTTATCTGTCTGTCTATCTATATCTATTTATTTATCTATAATCTGCGCTAACGTTATCTGAATACTCTCGTCTGCTACTCGTCTCTCTAGTCACTCTCAATGCGGGCTGCGGGCTTTGGTAAATTCTCTCCCCAACGTGACGTAATGGCATTGTGGGGGAAAGGAGAGTCGTTGCAAACCGCTGTACTTTTTCGTATTATATTCCGCTTTGTGATACCCAACGACATAAAATACAATGGATAACAGTTTAAATGTTTATTACCAACAAGTAAATAGCACAAATTCGATGAAAAAAAAAACCTGCAACACGGCCTTTAACATCCTTGATGTGTCATTACAAGTGCCCAGCTAATGTGAGTGATTCCTTCAGAGTGAACACGAGTGAGTCTGACTGCAGTAGATGTGAAAGATATGAATAAATATGATGTTATTTAAGCCAGCGCTCATACCTGTATTTACATCCTGTTTTTCGGTCGAAGCCCATAGTAATCGATTGTCGAGTTCACGCGCGTGATCATAGGTAACTAAACCTATGCGTGTGAACTCGACAATCGATTACTATGGGCTTCGACCGAAAACAGGGAGAAAACACAGGTATGTGCAAAAAAATGAGCTCAATGTTAAAATTGACCGGAGTTCTCCTTTAAAGGTGATTCATGATTGTAAGTCAAACACAACAGACAGTCATAATAAACTAATTTAAAACAAAACACAGACTATAAGAGCCAATAAAATGAAGATGATCAAATGCTGAAGATCAGACACACACTTACAGTTCTTCATCATCATCATAAATCTCAACACATCTCAGTGATTTATTGTTATTTAACTTTCCCAAAGTATCAGTTTCTCTTGATGGACACGAATGTCTGAATCTCATATTTAATGTTTGTAGTTGATGCCGTTAAACGCTGATGATAAATCTGTGTTGGGTTCACTCTTGATCATTATATGAAGATCAGAATAAAAGCTTCTGTTGATTGTGTCTCATCAGCTCCTGTGATTCTGGATCCAAACACTGCGAATCCATGTCTCGTCCTGTCTGATGATCTGACCAGTGTGAGAATCAGCGGGAACAAACAAACTCTTCCTGATAATCCAGAGAGATTTGACAACTTGAATTACTGTATTCTGGGTTCAGAGGGCTTTAGCTCAGGAACACACTGCTGGGATGTGGAGGTTAAAGAGAGTTCATGGTGGAGTCTTGGAGTAACTACAGCATCAAACCAGAGGAAGAGAGATGAAGAGGACGAGGATGAAGAGGACAAGGATGAAGAGGACGAGGATGAAGAGGACAAGGATGAAGAGGACGAGGATGAGGAGGACAAGGATGAAGAGGATCAAGAGGATGAAGAGGACAAGGATGAAGAGGATGAAGAGGATGAAGAGGACAAGGATGAAGAGGATGTCTGGAGTGTGTGGTATTATCATGATCCGGACAAAGTGCTTTTTAGTTCTGGTTTTCCTGTTAAACAGAAGCTTGATCGTGTGAGAGTGAATCTGGACTATGACGGAGGAACGGTGTCGTTCTCTGATCCTGTAACTAACACACATCTACACACATTCACAACCACCTTCACTCACACACTCTTCCCATTCTTCGAGAGTTATTCTGGCTCTCTGAGGATCTTACCGGTCAATAGTCAGTAAACGTCACTCCTGTAGATCTGGATCTTCCAGCTTTCATCATGTCTCCAATATTTAATCCATATCACATGAGTAAGAGAGCTGTTGATCTGAGTATCAGTACGCTGGCTGTGATTGGGCCGTGATGATCACATGACTGATATCCAGCACTAGTTTGAGATTATTGTCTGACGAGGTCCTGGCAACCGCTTCATTATACCCGGGAAGGCATCATACAGCTAAAAACAACACGACATCTTGTTAAAATGATGAGTAATCTCCATGGTGATGTGTGTCACAAGCTTTGATGTTTTGTACCCCTATATTTAAAAAAACAATTCTCCCTAAATAAGAGTGTTATAACATGCTTTAAGTGCTCTTTTAAATGCATTTAAATGTATTTTCAATAGACTCACACACAGATCCTGTGAGACGCTTCTGGACATCAACATCATATCGATGGCCGAACACCAGTTACCGATAACATTGGCCACTGCAGTGTTTAAGGTCAGCCTGTGTGTCTGAGTAAAGACATTGACAGAATGATACATATTTATTTAATATTTTGGTATAAGACAGAAAACTTCTGTAAAATTTCGCTTGAGCTCATTTTTGTTCTTAATAAATTGAAATGCATGTCAGTGCAACTCTGAAAACTGATATTCTTCAAAGTAAAGGTTGCGAAAGGGTTTTTTACAGTGATGCCACAGAAGAACCATTCAGGATTCCCCAAAGAACCTTTAAGTGAACAGTTATAAGAAGAACCATGTTTTTCTTAGCATAAAAACAAAACATTTTAATAGTCTAAAGAACCTTCTTCCATCTTTTGTGCAATGGAAAAGTTCCATGGATGTTAAAGGTTCTTCATGAAGCCATGGATACATTACCTTTATATTTAAGAGTGCATATGTGACCCTGGACCACAAAACCAG
>CM040805.1:36596327-36601327 GCA_022829025.1 Squalius cephalus
CTGACACATTGAAAAATGTGCACACACACACACACACACATGCATACACACACACACACGCATACACACACACACACACACACACACACACACACGCATACACACACGCATACACACACAGGAACATTTGTAAGGCTATAGTGTGTCAAATAAAATCATCCAAAATGCAGTACCACCACAGAAATAAATTGGTGACACTGACACATTGAAAAATGTGCACACACACGCATACACACACACACACACACACACACACGCATACACACACGCATACACACACAGGAACATTTGTAAGGCTATAGTGTGTCAAATAAAATCATCCAAAATGCAGTACCACCACAAAAATAAATTGGTGACACTGACACATTGAAAAATGTGCACACACACACACACACACGCATACACACACACACACACACACACACACACACACACACACACACACACACACACACACACACACACACACACACACACACACACACACACAGGAACATTTGTAAGGCTATAATGTGTCAAATAAAATCATCCAAAATGCGGACCCACTACAAATATAAAGTGGTGTGGTGACACTGGCTCATCGACAATGTGTACTCACACACTCTCTCTTTATCTCTCAGACACACACACATACACCCACAATTGTGTGTGTCTACAATCTAGAATTAGATTAAAAATAAATGATTGAAATAAATGATAAAATCTTAAGACTCCAACATTTCTCTTTATAACATTTTGTTCAGGTTTGGTTCTAATCATAATGTAACATTATTGAAAAACTGGGGGGGGGGGGTTTTGGTACAAAAAATGCTAAACTTTGACAAAAATATTTTATTTTTGTTATAATTGTGATTTTATAATATTTAGATATGAATCCAACTGAATCCAACTTGTGAAAATATATCTTTCAGGTAGTCTAATAGCAAATAGCATATACTGGAGCTCTATAGCCATCTAGTGGTTAAAATTATTATTTTTTATTTTAAAACTGCATTTTCCAAAAAATGGGCATAAATGTTACATTAAACCATTTAAAATCATCCATGTTATCCCCATAAATGAAAGTTAGAAATCTGGGTCTTTTATAAAGTGAATTTTACATCAAATGCTGTTTTTTTGTAAAAAGGCTATTTAAATATTTATTTATTTATTTATTTATAGAAATTTAAAAAATATCATAAATTCTCCAAAAACTGCACAAATGTTGAGTAAAAACATTAACAAACAGAATAAAATTACATTTGTAAAAAAAAAACCTATTATCTTGTTACAAAATTAAATGTTATTGTCTGGGGTCTCTAGAGACCCCAAAGGACTCGAGTGTAGACATAAAAAAAGACCATCAGAGGGTTAAAGTTGTTCATTTATGTTGGCGATCGTGCTGCATTCACTCACAGAAACACATGTTTTATATATTTACTGTAGGAAATTTACTAAATATCTTCATGGAACATGATCTTTACTGAATATCCTCATGATTTTTGGCATAAAAGAAAAATCAATAATTTAGACAGCTGACACAGGTAAACACACAACACAGCTGACACTGGTAAACACAACACAGCTGACACTGGTAAACACACAACACAGCTGACACTGGTAAACACAACACAGCTGACAGGTAAACACACAACACAGCTGACACAGGTAAACACACAACACAGCTGACACTGGTAAACACAACACAGCTGACACAGGTAAACACACAACACAGCTGACACAGGTAAACACACAACACAGCTGACACAGGCAAACACACAACACAGCTGACACAGGCAAACACACAACACAGCTGACACAGGCAAACACACAACACAGCTGACACAGGCAAACACACAACACAGCTGACAGGTAAACACACAACACAGCTGACACAGGTAAACACACAACACAGCTGACACAGGGAAACACAACACAGCTGACACAGGCAAACACACAACACAGCTGACACAGGTAAACACACAACACAGCTGACACAGGCAAACACACAACACAGCTGACACAGGTAAACACACACACAGCTGACACAGGTAAACACACAACACAGCTGACACAGGTAAACACACAACACAGCTGACACTGGTAAACACAACACAGCTGACACAGGTAAACACAACACAGCTGACACTGGTAAACACAACACAGCTGACACAGGTAAACACACGACACAGCTGACACAGGTAAACACACACACAGCTGACACAGGTAAACACACAACACAGCTGACACTGGTAAACACACAACACAGCTGACACAGGTAAACACAACACAGCTGACACAGGTAAACACAACACAGCTGACACAGGTAAACACACAACACAGCTGACACAGGTAAACACAACACAGCTGACACAGGTAAACACAACACAGCTGACACTGGTAAACACAACACAGCTGACACAGGTAAACACAACACAGCTGACACTGGTAAACACAACACAGCTGACACAGGTAAACACAACACAGCTGACACTGGTAAACACAACACAGCTGACACAGGTAAACACAACACAGCTGACACAGGTAAACACACAACACAGCTGACACAGGTAAACACACAACACAGCTGACACTGGTAAACACACAACACAGCTGACACAGGTAAACACACAACACAGCTGACACAGATAAACACAACACAGCTGACACAGGTAAACACACAACACAGCTGACACAGGTAAACACACAACACAGCTGACACAGGTAAACACAACACAGCTGACACAGGTAAACACACAACACAGCCGAAACAGGCAAACACACAACACAGCTGACACAGGTAAACACACAACACAGCTGACACAGGTAAACACACGACACAGCTGACACAGGCAAACACACAACACAGCTGACACAGGTAAACACAACACAGCTGACACAGGTAAACACACGACACAGCTGACACAGGTAAACACACAACACAGCTGACACAGGTAAACACACGACACAGCTGACACAGGCAAACACACAACACAGCTGACACAGGTAAACACAACACAGCTGACACAGGTAAACACACGACACAGCTGACACAGGCAAACACACAACACAGCTGACACAGGTAAACACAACACAGCTGACACAGGTAAACACACAACACAGCTGACACAGGTAAACACACAACACAGCTGACACAGGTAAACACACGACACAGCTGACACAGGCAAACACACAACACAGCTGACACAGGTAAACACAACACAGCTGACACTGGTAAACACACAACACAGCTGACACAGGGAAACACACAACACAGCTGACACAGGGAAACACACAACACAACACAGCTGACACAGGCAAACACACAACACAGCTGACACAGGGAAACACAACACAGCTGACACAGGGAAACACAACACAGCCGACACAGGTAAACACAACACAGCCGACACAGGCAAACACACAACACAGCTGACACAGGCAAACACACAACACAGCTGACACAGGTAAACACAACACAGCCGACACAGGCAAACACACAACACAGCCAAACACACAACACACAGGCACAGGCAAAGGCACAGACACAGGCAAACACACACTGTGTCTGTGCAAACACACACACAAAGGCACAGACACAGGCAAACACACACTGTGTCTGTGCCACACAGGCACAGACACAGGCAAACACACAACACAGCTGACACAGGTAAACACACAACACAGCTGACACAGGGAAACACACAACACAGCTGACACAGGGAAACACACAACACAACACAGCTGACACAGGCAAACACACAACACAGCTGACACAGGCAAACACACAACACAGCTGACACAGGGAAACACAACACAGCCGACACAGGTAAACACACAACACAGCTGACACAGGGAAACACAACACAGCTGACACAGGCAAACACACAACACAGCTGACACAGGGAAACACAACACAGCCGACACAGGTAAACACAACACAGCCGACACAGGCAAACACACAACACAGCTGACACAGGCAAACACACAACACAGCTGACACAGGTAAACACAACACAGCCGACACAGGCAAACACACAACACAGCCAAACACACAACACACAGGCAAAGGCACAGACACAGGCAAACACACACTGTGTCTGTGCAAACACACACACAAAGGCACAGACACAGGCAAACACACACTGTGTCTGTGCCACACAGGCACAGACACAGGCAAACACACAACACAGCTGACACAGGGAAACACACAACACAGCTGACACAGGGAAACACACAACACAGCTGACACAGGTAAACACACAACACAGCTGACAGGTAAACACAACACAGCTGACACAGGTAAACACACAACACAGCTGACACAGGGAAACACACAACACAGCTGACAGGTAAACACACAACACAGCTGACACAGGTAAACACAACACAGCTGACACAGGTAAACACACAACACAGCTGACACAGGTAAACACACAACACAGCTGACACAGGTAAACACAACACAGCTGACACAGGTAAACACACAACACACAACACAGCTGACACAGGCAAACACACAACACAGCTGACACAGGTAAACACACAACACAGCTGACACAGGTAAACACACAACACAGCTGACACAGGCAAACACACAACACAGCTGACACAGGTAAACACACAACACAGCTGACACACAACACAGCCGACACAGGTAAACACACAACACAGCTGACACAGGCAAACACACAACACAGCTGACACAGGTAAACACACAACACAGCTGACACAGGTAAACACACAACACAGCCGACACAGGTAAACACACAACACAGCTGAGTTGACACAGGTAAACACACAACACAGCTGACACAGGTAAACACACAACACACAACACAGCTGACACAGGCAAACACACAACACAGCTGACACAGGCAAACACACAACACAGCTGACACAGGGAAACACACAACACAGCTGACACAGGGAAACACACACACAGCTGACACAGGGAAACACACAACACAGCTGACACAGGGAAACACAACACAGCTGACACAGGTAAACACACAACACAG
>CM040805.1:36606327-36718827 GCA_022829025.1 Squalius cephalus
ATCTGAATGGAGAATATAGTCATAATTCGTCATTTTGTGTGTGTGTGTGTGTGTGAGACAGTGTGTTTCCAGCGCTCTTCGAGTTCTTTCTGCTCATTTCACTGAAGTCAGCGTGAGATTCTTCAGGACATGAAGACCCTGCAGAAGAAAACACTCGATCAAGAGTGTGTCGGACAGATAGAGTCGTCTCGTGTTCTCCTCAGTGTTTTACTCACATTATCTCTTCAGCTGGAGATATGGAGAGATCTGTAGCCGTTTCACTGTTCTGTGTGTTTTAGAAAGGAATTAAATGTACATTTTCACAGTGAATTTGTGTGCATTGTTGTCTATTAGAGTTTTGAGGACTTAATATGCATTTTATACTAAGAAGATGTACACATACATATTTATTGAAGCCTATTTCTGTAACATGAAAAAAGGTGTTCTATTAAATGTATTAAAAATGTACTTGAGTATGTTTTTATTTCAATACACATATACTATAATGCATGTTTCATGCATTTAACAATACGTCTTTTTTTCACCTGGGTTGTTTCACAAAAAGTAAAAATTGTGATTTAAAATGTCAAAATGATGATATTTAAAGTTGAAAAATAGATAAAAGTAATAATTATGAAGTGATGACTATTAATGTCTAAACTATGTCTTAGTATCTTATACTTTCGAATTTTTATGTCATAATTACTAATATATTAAAGCATTGTTGTCTGTGTCGGAAGTAGGATTTCGCTACATATTCAGTAATGGTAATATATACATTTATGTTGAGTACAGGTATAAATGTACAGGAAATAGATATATATTTTAATTCCACATACAGTTTTAAATCATATGATCTGAAGAAAGTGTATAATAGACATTCTCTGATAATATGTACAGTCTGTGGTACTGTGCCGCTGTTTGTGTAAAAGCTCTGAGGCGGGGCCAAAGTGATTGGCAGGTCGCGGCCCAATGAATGTTCTCTTTAACAGGCCAATCAGCGATAAGTGTACGGCGGTTGGGCCAATAGCAGAACAGCTGGGTTTCATTTTAAATCCAGGCGGTTAAACGGAAGAGCTAAGCCGCAGATACAAGAACAACAGAGAAATCTTCATCATGCAGGTATAATAAGCGCATATTGATCATTTATTTTCAGTATAAGTGCATTTATATATATTTATATGTGTATGTAGGAGATGTTAGTGTAGTGGAGGGATTGATCTGTATCAAGTCAAGGTCTTTAAGCGTCATTGTCCGAGTGAAACTACGAGTAACGTACTAAATTAACTCAGATGTTATATATTAGTAATACTTGTATTTCTTTTGGTTAAGTTACCCATATGTGAGCTGTCTTATTCTTATTGACATAAGTGCCTTATTTTTTCAGGGTTGTCTTATTTTTATTGATGGACGTGCTTTACTTGTTCAGTGTGTGTTGAGTTTAAGATATTTTTGTGTTTCTTTTAATCAGAATAAAGAGAACAGGGAACCCAGAGCTCTGCAAACACAGGTGACACAAACAATAACATGATATTTATATTAATTTAGCGAGTTATAGTGCAGTTTACAGAGATCACGTGCTCTTCTCCAGCTCTACGTCACTGCTGTGTGTCTGATGCTCATGTTGTGTGTGTGTATGTGTGTTTCAGACAGCTGGTGAGATGAATCCAGACACACACACTGTTTCAGGTAAAACCTTGAGAATGTGCCATGAACAACCCCTCTTTATAAACTAACTATAAAGATGTGGGTGATGGCAACATGGCTGTGACGGTGGTTTCAAAGATACTTCATTGTGTGGCGGGTGAAACTGTTCAGTGCACTAGATTATAAATGATCTTAATTCTCACAGACGTACTAAAACACCATTTTTTGTTGCGTGTGATAGTTTAAACCATGATCACTGATAGATAGTCTTCTTTCAGGTCCTGGGAGAGTTCCAGTCAAGTCGAGCTCAAAGTGAGTTCACTGTAAAACTGTGTATATGAAGTTACACTTGATCAGTATCTTGATGTAAGAGCGTTTAGATGTTTTACTGGAGAACGAGACCGAAACACTGAGGAAGAACATCAGTGTGTTTAATAATATCTGCTCTTCCAGGAAGTTCTCCATTAAAGACTTCGACATCGGGCGTCCGCTGGGAAAGGGCAAGTTCGGGAACGTGTATCTGGCCAGAGAGCGTAAGCTGAAGGCCGTCGTGGCGCTGAAGGTCCTGTTCAAGTCTCAGATGGAGAAGGAGGGAGTCGAGCATCAGCTGAGGAGAGAGATCGAGATCCAGTCGCACCTCAGGTGTGTGTGTGTGTGTGTGTGTTTGAGCTGCCGATGCTATTCCTTCATGTCGATTTTGATTTAGTTTAAGGTTTTAGTTAAATTGTAATGCATTCATTTAGAATTTTGCTTTTAAATTTCCAAACCCGTTATAAACTCTCAGAGAAAACATCTATTAACCTTGAACATGTAATACAGACACAGATTTACTTCTGTGACATTAAAAATATCTTAATTAAATAACACCACTTCTCCTATAGTAGAACGCGGTCTTCTTTTCAATGACTGTATTTATTTGTATAAATGAAATAATTAATCCTTATTAAAGCAGTGAATGCTTTTCTCTTTTTCTTTTGTTGTTTGATTAATATTAAAGGCACAGACGGCATTAGGTTTATTACGCACTGTCACTTTAAGACTAAATGCACTGATGCACATCTGATATTCTCACACTGTTTACGTGTCCCTACCGAACATTTTTATCTAGTTTTTATTAGTTGACAAAAATGTCAATAGATTTTTGTCATTCAAAGTTATTGCCTCGTTTTCGTCTGTGAAAATGTTTTGGTAATTTCGTAACGAAATTAACGCTGTGTGTGTGTGTGTGTGTGTGTGTGTGTGTGTGTGTGTGTGTACAGGCATCCGAACATCCTTCAGTTCTACAACTACTTCTACGACGACTCGCGTGTGTATCTGATCCTGGAGTACGCGCCGCGCGGAGAGATGTACAAGGAGCTTCAGCGCTGCGGACGCTTCGATGATCAGCGCACCGCCACCGTGAGTGAACACACACACACACACACACACACACACACACACACACACACACCGCTATCATGGTCTGTCAGGGTTTGTTCAAGACACTCAATGTACTTGGATTTTACTTTTTGAAATGTAAGTCCTGGGAAAACCCTTGAAAACTTCCGTATTTACGAAGAGGTACTTGAAAAGTGCTTGACTTATTTAAATAAAATATATGAAATTTTATAAAAAAAAAACATAAATAAAATCTTTTCATGCAAAATGAACTCTGCAGCCCGTCTGATAAACCCCCATCAGGCCTTTTCTCGATAAGTACGCCAACATCATAATAGAAAATGTTATTTATTGATCTAGAATAGTCATTATAAACGTTGTAATTAATATATATATATTATTAAATGCGTTGTATTTTGGATACCTCATATCTGTAATTTGGGTTTAAAAAATACTAAAGATATTGCTTGAATGAAATCTCTGATTGTAGTGCTGGAAAACCAAAAATAGTAGTTGAAAGTCTTGGAAGTTCTTTGAGGTATCTGTACGAGCCCGGCCTGTTGTGCGTACGCACGCTGATCTGTGTGTGTGTGTGTGTGTGTGTCCAGTACATGGAGGAGCTGGCGGACGCTCTGAACTACTGTCACGAGAAGAAGGTGATCCACCGAGACATCAAGCCTGAGAACCTCCTGCTGGGCTTCAGGGGAGAACTCAAGATCGCAGACTTCGGCTGGTCCGTCCATGCGCCGTCGCTACGGTAACACACACCCCATAATAATACGCTTCTACAAACTCAAGGTCACTTTACAATATGATGCAAAGAAACGGTACAGATAAACTGAATGGGTGACATAATTAAACTGAAAAGATAAACATGACAAGATTCAGATCATAAAAACAATAAGCAAAAGGATATGTTTTAAGGTGGGGTTTAAAAACGTGTAATGATGGAAGGTCGTGAATGTCTTGGGAATATTATCCCTGGGAGTTACCGTTACAAGACCATGCAGTGCTTTGAATTTATGCTGCTTCATACACCTCATAACACACCCGAACGCGTGTGTGTGTGTTTCAGACGCCGCACCATGTGTGGCACGCTGGACTACCTGCCGCCGGAGATGATCGAGGGACACACACACGATGAGAAGGTGGACCTGTGGTGTATCGGCGTGCTGTGCTACGAGTGTCTGGTGGGAAACCCCCCGTTCGAGACGGCCAGCCACACCGAGACGTACAAGCGCATCACCAAGGTCTGTCCACAAACACCTTCCTGACACGGCCTCTTACTTCTAGACATGCACACATATAAAAATTGAGCCGATACTTTTTTTTAGTTTTTTTGCCAGTCACATCAGCTTTAGAGAGCTTGTGCAGATCCCGAGTAATGGGAATATGTGTATTAGGGATGCACCGATATTCACATTTTGGCAGATACTAATAATTCTTTATATTTGAAAGCCGATAACCGATATATTGGCCGTTAAATCTAAATTCAACTTTTGAGAGCCTGAAGACAAAAATAAAAAAGTATAACATTCTCATTATAATTTTTATGAAGCCTATTTGACAAAATACATTTATCGGCTTTAATATATCTGCCAAATTGTATTATCTACTAAAAATGCATTTCTTTTTTTACGAACGAGCCCTTGCCGTCAGTCAGCAGAAACACTTCAAGATCTGAGCGCCGGTTCTCAAAATTGTTATGGGTTTTTTTTTTTTTTTTTTCTTAGACAATTTTTTAAAAATTGCTTTCAAGTGCAAATTCTTAATTTCATAACACTTTTGTTTTTCTTAAAGAGAAATTTGTCATTTCATTATACAGGGTCCCCGCGGATCCTTAAAAAGTCTTAAAAGGTCTTAAATTAGATTTTTTAAATTTAAGGCCATAAAAAGTCTTAAATACACATTTTTTTAAAAATGTCTTATTTTTACTTATAAAAGGTCTTACATTTTAGATGACACTTTGACTTAGACTTATCTAAATGCTTTCGAAATTAAAACTATCTAATTAGCGTAGCCCTACGTATTATTTTTTTAATTCTATCTTGGTGGATTTGCTTGTTGCCTGACAATTCGCGTCACTTACGGCAGTATATTAGCCCACGTCTGTCTCCTTCATGCGAGAGGAGAGAAGAAAACGAGTAAATGTCAGTTCAGTTGTAAGTTCATTCTTTATGTGCTTAGGAGTGTGCGATATTGTCTATGAACTATGATATTGTGTTTTAACTATGTACGAGGCACTGCGAGTGCGAGCTGACATCGCGTTTGTCTCTTATGCTTGCTTTCACTGCGTGATGTGTCAGTGCAGTTATAGATGTCCCCAAATGAGTTTTTGTCTTATATTTATATCATATTATGTTGTTATATTAGAATATCACATGAGCAAGAGTGCCGTTTGTTGCAACAATTGCAAATGTTATAGCCTACAACAGTTAAATTAACAAAGTAACATTGTGAGTTACTTTTTGGACACAATATTTTCAATTTTCACTTTATATCGCCGACGAGAATTTCATAATGAAGCCGTGGTCCAACAGACAACGATGATTATTATTATTATTTTTATTTATTTTTTTTAAACTGAAATCCGCGTTTTGAACCAATCATTTTAACGATTCAATGAACAATCACTTGTTTTTTTGAATGAATCAGCCGTTTGATCAAATCGGTTGAATAAATGACTCTCAACAACTCGCTTATGAAGACAGTGACTTGCCGCCACCGGTGGTTTTAGTTTCATATTTAAAGTATCCTTTAATTAAAACGTTAAAATTATAAATCATTTAATATTTAAATATTGAATAGCTTTATTTATACAATTGTAAATGAAGTGTAAATATAGTAGGCTAATGCCAGTTCTGATGCCGCTTCTGTGTCACCTCTGCACTGCAAGGATGGATTTTAATTTAATGATTTATTTTGACATTGGTACTGTGCTATTCTAATATAATTTAATTTGAATGTTAGAATTTGACATAAAAGGTGATGCATACCTCTAAATACATTAAGAAACAATATCCATATATAGGTGAAAATGCCCCTGGAAATCAATTTAAGGTGGCAAATATTGCCCCTTAATAAAAATGTTAATTTCGGTCACTACTGTGAACTGACCACTGCATAGAATATGAAAAATATGAATATCTTCGTGTGTCTGCTGTCAACAACAGGCCTAAACCAGTCAGGATACCAGTACGAAAACACAATCAGTAAAATGTCATCTAATTATTATCAACAAAACTTTGAAAATATCTAGACATATTTTTGTCAATATTGTGCACCCCTAATGTACGGTATTAATTTTGATTTCTTCAGGTCTTAAAAAGGTCTTAAAAAGCCTTAAATTTGACTTTAAAAATTGTGCAGATACCCTGTTATAAAATTTGACTCATTTCTGCCAAAAGTCGCATTGGCTTCAGTGAACTCCAGCACATCCTGAGTAATGTGTGTTCATATGCTTATTTAAAGGGATAGTTCACTTTGAAATTAAATTTTGGTATGTTTTAGCTTACCTCAAGGGCATCCAAGATGTAGGTGTCTTTTTTTCCGCAGTAGTTTCAATTTTGATATTTTTAGGTCAAACCGTTCTTGTCTGTCAGTCATTTAATGCAGGTCTATGGTCACTGTCTCAAAGAGCATACACAGAGTCCACATTAAAACAATTCCCCATCGTAAGTACACATTGATGGCCTAAGACACGAAACGAGCGGTTTGTGTGAGAAAACGAACAGTATTTATATCGTTTTTAGCTCTCATAACACACCCACGTCCAAATGATCTAAGGGCGCGGGCGGGTATAGATATATACACTAGATGTCGCCTTGGCTACGGTTTCGTTCCAATGAACTGCAGTATCGAAGGCGACATCTAGTGTATACATCTATACCCGCCCGCGCCCTTAGATCATTTGGACGCGGCTGTTATAAGAGCTAAAAACGATATAAATGCTGTAACGATATAAATACCTTGTTAGTGGTTTTAACTAGCGATTTACTTTTACTTGCTCTCTGCCTCATATACTAGTGTTATGCGCTAATCTGTTTTTAGAGATAAAACACTTTATATTCGATTATCATGAAAACGCATCCCAGGGACTGATCGACTCTGTAACCATGTGTTAATTACCCCTAGGTTCATTTTTCACTGGAGTTGTCCTTTAAGAACATTCTTTTCAGGAATTTCTCAAGGGTTTTTGAAAATGCAAAATGTTAACTTCATACTTAAGAATTTGTAAATGCACTTGAGGAAATTAAAATTTATCATAAACTGCCATTTTATCATCTAACTTTAAGTTTTTAAGTGTTTTTGGAGCAAAAATGTTTTTCTCAAGAAATTTTCAGAATTATAAAATTTAAAATGAAGTCCCATTTGACTTTTTGTAAAAAAAAAATTAGTAACAACCAAAACATTAACTTTACAGAACTTATGCATATCCTTATTAATGGTAATATATGCATAATATTTTAATTGACCCAATACGTTCATTAAATGTCTCACCTTTGGGTATTAAAGTTATTGACAGATTTTTAGGCAGACTTTCTTTTCAGGAATTCAAATTAAGTTTTATCTTGTTCTCTTTAAGTTAAGAATACAAACTATTCTTAACTAAAGTTAGAAAGTAAGAAAATTAGAAGTTTGTTCAATTCTAAGAAATTGTGTGCGAGTGGAAATTCAAGTTTTAAAATATTTTTCAAGTAAGTTGTAAGAATTCTACAATTCTCCAGTTGTATTTGTAGTTGTTACTGGAATTAAATTTCTGCACGTCACGATCATGGTCGGTTATTGTTCATTGGTGTCCCTGCAAAGAACTCGTGCACGCCCCTAGTGTTGGGAATATGTAATATGCTAAATATTTTAAACGACCCAATAGATTCTTTAAAAATGACTATTTGGAGGTTATGATGATTTCTGAACTTTTTTTTTTGTTATTTTGTTTTTGAGAATGCAAAGTATATTTGACTGCTGTTTTATTATCTTGTAGCTTTTGTTCTGGATGTTTGTTGAATACCCTGTTCACGTTGAGGTCCGTGTGTGCGTCTCAGGTGGATCTGCAGTTTCCTAAAGTGGTTTCTGACGGCGCTCGTGACCTGATCTCGAAGCTGCTCCGCCACAGTCCCTCCATGCGTCTGCCGCTCAGGAGCGTGATCGAGCACCCGTGGGTCAAAGCAAACTCACGCAGAGTCCTGCCGCCCGTCTACAACCCACAGGCCGTCGCACACCACTGATGACATCAGCGCAAGGACCTGAGTGAGACACTCGGATCCGCTGGTTCACTTCACTGGTGCTGTGCTGTCACACTTAGTCAAAAACACCTGTTTTTGGTGTGTGTGTGTGGGGGGGGGGGGGTCTTTGACCAAAGATCTCTGACTGTTAATGAGTCTGAGATGTTTGATGTTAACGAACTGTAGAGTTTGTTCTCTTCCCTTTTACACTCTTGTACAGCTGTAGTTCTCTGTTCATATCCATGTGGTTTTACTGTCTTATATGAATGTTTCTTCTGTTTTGTGCTGAACCTGTCAAATTATATTAAAGCAAGCGCTTTCTAGTGTGTTTGGTGTTGTTTTGATTGGCACTGATTGTTAAACTCCTGTACTGATGCACTCAGATTCTCACCAGTTTTGCCCGTTGGTGAAAATAGCTGTTAACTAACCGTTACATGCCACTTCTTCTTGAGTCTCTCCATCATTGACTCTGTTGACATCATCTGACTCCGGTTTGAACATAAAAGGCTAAAAGTTTGTGAAATGATCAGTGTGTGTGTGAGGTAAAAGGACAGAAGCTGTTGTAGCGCTGCCCTCTGTGCCGGGAGCAGCAGCTCATTTGCATTTAAAGGGACAGGCACAAAGCGGTGCATTTTTGCTCACCCTCAAAAAGTGACGACTTTAAAAATATCTGTGGGGTATTTTGAGCTAAAACTTCACACACACACACACACACACTGAGGACATCAGAGACTTATTTTACATCTTGTAAAAAGGACATGATACCACCCCTTTAAAAAGAATTAATTACATCCCAAATTAACAAGATCTCAACATCAGTCATCAGTAATATCAGTCCGTTTGAAAAGCAGGGGAATGTGTGACTCCTTATTTGAGTGTGACAATCGGGTATATAAATGAGCCATTTTGTGTGAATTCTACTTAATACATATATTTAACAGTTTTTATACGGTACCTGTTGCACTTGTCGATCATTGTGTAGATGTGAAACGTGTCTTTACTCTGCTGGTCCCACTGCTTTGTGTGTTTGTCGGTCTGTAGAGAACTGTTTTTGCAGCATCATCATGTTGTAGAGAACAGGGACAAATACATTCCATTTCTTCAATGAACAAGATCCAACAAGTAAATCCAAAAATGTAAACTTGCGCAACATTTTCACAGCAAATATCTGCAGGACAAATGGAGCCTCAAGTATCTTTACATTTCTGCAGTGAGAGACTTTATAAAGAGAGTTAGGGTTAGTTAGGGACTTTATAAATTTTACTGAGAAAATGTTGAGTAAATTTCACCACCATTTCATTCATGCTTGAGAAAAAGAAATATGACTGTTTGACTTAGTGAGAAATGTTCAGAATAAAACTGACTTTGAAGTACACATGCATTTTTTTAATAATCGACTTTTCACATCAGCTTTATCTTGTTTTATGGTGTTCAATTTAATTCCCCTTATAGTTCTGAAATATCTGCACCTTCTACCTTATTTTAATTATTCTCAGGTTAAGGTAAAGTAAGTCAAATTCGTACTAAACAATAAGTATTCAAATGTCCATACTCACAATCCAGTCGAAAGACTTCTCTGTGGTTTTGTTCAGTTCAACTCTTTCATAAAGTGGAGACTTATAGCAAGTTGGTTCTTTTTATATCAAATATTTTATTTTTCCTATAACAGTTGTTCTACGCACAATATGCAAATTCAATACAAAGTTCAAAAGTTGTCAGTTCACAAGCTTCGTCAGCAGGTGGCAGGCTTGGACCATCACACAAGGGAGAGGCCGTCTTTCTTCACAGCGTCTGCCTCTCATATGTCTCACTGTACTTTTTATAATTCATTTCATCACACCCCTTCATTACATATTCAATTACATATGGATAATTTCTCCAATCCCAGATCTGGAACAATTGTCAACTCCTTCATTCTTTTCACAATTTTCTAATAAGACGCCTTGCTTTGCCTGGCTCTCTTCATGCGAGCTCGGATCCTCAGCTGTCTTCTCCTCTTGGTCTGGAATATGACAACCAGGTAATACTTTTTCATTTTACTGAATATGCCTTCTAATACATGTCATTTTTTCTATCTAACCTACTTTTTCCTTTGATGCATGCTTACAACACAGGATATACTTCAGTCATTTCAGTATTGTATTATTTCAATAAACATCTTTTTCTCTCGAATGTCTTTTCTTTAACCAATCAGATTAGCAAAATAAAACAATTTCAAATTAAACATGTCTCAGTGTCTTTTACTATAAACCAAAGTCAAGAGTTTCTTATAAAAACTCTTTATCTTGTTTTCCTTTATAATGTTTCTTATAAAAACCTTTACACTTGTTTTCCATTATAAGGTTTCTTATAAAAACCTTTACACTTGTTTTCCGTTATAAGGTTTCTTATAAAAACCTTTACACTTGTTTTCCATTATAAGGTTTCTTATAAAAACCTTTACACTTGTTTCCTTTATAAGGTTTCTTATAAGAACTCTTTACACTTGTTTTCCTTTATAAGGTTTCTTATAAAAACCTTTACACTTGTTTCCTTTATAAGGTTTCTTATAAGAACTCTTTACACTTGTTTTCCATTATAAGGTTTCTTATAAAAACCTTTACACTTGTTTCCTTTATAAGGTTTCTTATAAGAACTCTTTACACTTGTTTTCCTTTATAAGGTTTCTTATAAAAACCTTTACACTTCGATTTCTCTTATAAGGAATCGCATTACGGTGTTTTCCCTTTACATATCGATTATAAGCCTGATTACAGGTCATAACAGAATCAATTGCATGTTTCACACAACAATCTCTATGATGTTGGTGAAGTGAATATAACTGACTTTATCTGTGTCTTTATCTGTAAAAGAGCACCAGTCAGTGTTAAAATGCTTAACTTGAGAATTGCAAGCTGCAAGAATTGCTTAGATTTTCCACATACACTCTAAGAAATTATATGTTGGCTTTAATTAACTATTTTATGTCAACCGGTCCCACATAACTGGGTTATGTTGGATTTATGTAACATTATTTATTTCAATGAACTTTAATTCATTACATAAGGTTAATCCAATGCTGTTTAGTTGAATAAGGTTAACAGTCTTAATTTTGTCCAAAACAATTAAGTTAATTAAGTTCAATTATCCTAAAATTAATATTTTTACATTCAACCAAAACAAATAATCCAGTTTCATTATGAGTTTATTCAATGAATACATTCACTTTTTCTTTTTTTTACAATTTTACAAACATTTCCAATGTGAACATTTACACAATAATTACTCTGTAAAGACTGCCTTCACTTTTCAAGAAAATAATTAATTTAAAAAAAAAGAAGCATATTGCCTTTAGGTGAAAGGATTTATCAATCATTACTTATAAATGTGTTCTGCAAAAAAAGTAGCAAATAATTTATCAGTTGTTTAAAAAAAGACTATTATTCAAAGGAATGTAACATGGTTGATATTGAAACAAAAGTACTGTAATAGTCAACAGTGCAACATTATAGAAAGCGCAGAAATGTTCCTAACCTCAGATTACAGGAGTTTATTTTGCAGGCGTAAATAAGACCAAGCATCGAAGAACACACTTCTGCACATTGTTCAGGTTGTCATGTATTTAGATGCCGTAAATCATGATGCCAACATCTTTGTAAGGATCTGTAGCCTCTGCTCCTTCATGTTTGACCACATTCCTAAGGTGGTCTTGCGTATTGAGGACTTCATGTTCAACATCCTAAAAAAAAAAAAAAAAGTCAAATACAAAAAGCAACAATTAAAAACAGATCAGGGGTGAAAGGGGGAGTTGGTTTTAGAGAAACATACAAGATTTTTTATAAATGTAAATAATTTACCGTGCACTCCTTCACAAGGTTTGAGAGGGCCAGGTAAACAGCAAGTGCTTTCAAGATGCATTCACCTTTTCCCATGGTGTCATTCTGAACAATGAGACAAATAAGCAGTGTTCAGAAGAATTAACACAAATTATGCCAAAGTTATTTATACAAGAGCCAAAAAAAAAACAATTATCTGCAACTGCATCTGTGAGGGCCTCAAAATTCAGAGAACCAGTACAATAAAACTAATAAATAGTTCTAAACCAAAAGCTTTGCAACAGAAAAGCTATTAAATAATCTTGGATGTCAGAGCTGTTCCAATAGGGTATATGTCGAACGCCACATTACGAAACCGGAAAACAGAACGCATCGCTTCCGGTTCAGGTCTTTTGTATGCGCTTCATGCATTTTTTTTACTGTTTTACTCAAGATAACTTAAAAGGAGCGAGCAAAGATGATCATAACCAATGTCCCTCGCATGTGAAGATCGATATTTAAAAGTAAAAAAAAAAAAAATCTTCACACTAACGTTTAGATATTTAAATAGAATAAAAAGCTAATAACAAAGTGAGATAGGTAGGTTAGCTGATTACCTTAAAATTCCATAGATATCGGCATCAGTTCATACGGCTGTTAACACTTTCTATGACAAGCGGATGCGATGAGACCAGGTTTCCGGTTTCGTCATGCGACGTTCGACATATACCCCATTGTAGGTGCATAAATCACAAATATGATGCTGCTGAGAAATAGGGTAAAGAGACGAACAAGCTCTGAAATTAAAACAGAATTAAGCATATACATATTAACATTCCAGGCCGTATATACCAAAATTCAAGGGATACCCAACAATTCTGTATTTTTTTACTGACACTTATGTCATTCAAACTCCCAAAGTCTTTTTTCCTTCCTAGGAAATTGAAATTTTCCTGGTTTTCCTGCTCTTTTCTGTCATTACAATGATAGTCAATGGTGAATTCTTCTTACGAAGCTTCAATAGCATCAAACAATTGCATGTGACTTTAGAAGCTTCAGAACAGGAACTCACCGTTGACTTTTATTCATGGTCAGAAATGAGCAGGACAACCAAATAATTTACCTTTTTAGTTAGAAAAGCGAAAAATAAAAGGATTCGGTGACATGAAGCTGAGTAAATAATGTTCATCTTTGGGTATACTATTTAATCTATAGTGAATTATTGTCAGATTTAAAGTGATGAAGAATATAACAGAACATACCAGATTCATAACTGATAGGATGCTTATGATCTTCTGTGCCGCTGTTCCTTCTGTCTTTTTGAAAGTTTTGAGGAGCTGGGTTCAGAAATGAACAAAAAGGACAAATCAGGTTGGATGCTGATAAATTTGTGAGTCGTTACAATATTATCATACACTAACAGTATTTCTTTAACAGCATTTATCTGAATTATTTTTTTTTTATACGGTACCTGTTGCACTTGTCGATCATTGTGTAGATGTGAAACGTGTCTTTACTCTGCTGGTCCCACTGCTTTGTGTGTTTGTCGGTCTGTAGAGAACTGTTTTTGCAGCATCATCATGTTGTAGAGAACAGGGACAAATACATTCCATTTCTTCAATGAACAAGATCCAACAAGTTGATCCAAAAATGTAAACTTGCGCAACATTTTCACAGCAAAGACAAATGGAGCCTCAAGTATCTTTACATTTCTGCAGTGAGAGACTTTATAAAGAGAATTTTACTGAGAAAATGTTGAGTAAATTTCACCACCATTTAATTCATGCTTGAGAAAAAGAAATATGACTGTTTGACTTAGTGAGAAATGTTCAGAATAAAACTGACTTTGAAGTACACATGCATTTTTTTAATAATAGACTTTTCACATCAGCTTTATCTCTATGATGTTGGTGAAGTGAATATAACTGACTTTATCTGTGTCTTTATCTGTAAAAGAGCACCAGTCAGTGTTAAAATGCTTAACGGGACTGTTCGTTTTTTATTTAAGGGGCTACCGGAGGAGTTTTGAGATCTGTTGTCAAAAAATACATGACCCTTCCTTCGCCAGCAACAGATTTTTCTATGACCCTCCAAAATGATTGTGAAAAAAGGCATGACCCTCCCTGATAATTTATTGATTATAATATAATTGATCATTTATTGCGCTTGGCAAAGATGTTCAGATAGCCATTGTTTTTTTTACAACCATAAACTCCTGCTTTCTCATATTACTAGGGCTGTAATGATAGACCAAACCTATGATTTGGTTCGTATCACGATTTTTGATTTTAGATTTGAAAAAAAATCATGATTTCGGTGCTGATGCGGTGTGACAACATGTGGGTGGCGCTGCCAATAAAGCATCTAAAAGCTGTCACAAAGAACAGCAAAAGTAGTCAAGTCAAGTCAAGTCAAGTCACCTTTATTTATATAGCGCTTTTTACAATACAGATTCTATCAAAGCAGCTTCACATTGAAAAAATGAAAATAATACAAGTTTGTTTCTAGAAGAAAATTGCATCATTGTCTACCCTAATAAGGCAGATCAATAATATCGTTGAATATTAAATGTCCCCAACCAGTGTTGTGTGTAACGCGTTACAAAGTAACGCGTTACAGTAACGTAACTACTTTTTCGGGTAAAAAGTAGTGTAACGCGTTACTACTAAAAATTTGGTAACGAAACGTAGTTCCTTTTTCAATTCGGCGCAACGTTACTTTTCCCATGGATATATTTGACAGCGACACTGCCTCAGCTGCACGCTTGAGAGAAGAGAACTGTTGAGAACTGAAGAAAACGATTTAGTTTTATATTTATGTTTAAATTAAATAAAATAACAATTTTGTGTGGAGACATGATTTTGACCACTTTATTAAGTTTGTTTTTGTAGAAAACCTGTATTTAAAGTGAATTTCGTTTTGTATTAATTGTATCTTAATTTTAATCAATGTTTTATCAATCAATTGCCTGAATTTAATAAGAAGTAAATTAAAGAAAACTATTTAGTTTCATATTTATGTTTAAATAAAATAAATAAATAAATAATTTAATCTATGTTGATTATATGAAAAGTGAAAAGCATGAGTAAGATCATAATTTTGTGCAATATATCGGGAGATAAATGGAGTGGGCAGACATGATTTAGACCACTTTATTAAGTTTGTTTTTGTAGAAAGACTTTCTTTAAAACGAATTTCGTTGTGTATTAATTGTATCTTAATTTTAATCAATGTTTTACCAACCAATTAATTGCCTGAATTTAATAAATAAGTAAATATGGCATGCAAAATAATCATGACGGCACCAGCGCGTGAACTGGAGCTCGTCTCCATACTGTAAATGAACCGAAACTCAGATAAGCTATACTTGTCTCACAGACCTGAGAAATATATAGAAAGCTTGAATATGTGTACTTTTAAACAAAATATATTTTTTTCTCTCAAAATCTCTTTTTTTTCTCCTACTCCCTTAGAGTGAGTCGTATGTCTGAAAACTAAGCTTATGTCTTCTCATTTTGTCCTATGCTATCAAGACGCGATTCGCACCGACCACCGGTGTTAGAGAGCAGGAGCGCTTTATTGGCTGTTACCGAAATTTAAAGTTCGGTGGATAGGGGGAGCGGAGCGGAGAGAAGTGGTGCGGGCTCGCTGCTCATCGCGGAGTGTCGCACTCTACCCCATGATGCAGAGCCGGCTGAGAATAAAAGTTGCCGCACACAGCAGCGCCAATGTCTACATGTTTAGGAACAGATATTGGGTTCTGCCCAAAGTCAAGCAACATAAAAGTAACGTAATAGTAACGAGTAACGTAAAAAGTTACTTTCCAAATGGGGTAACTAAGTAAAGTAACGGATTACTTTTTTAAAAAGTAACGAGTAACGAGCAAACACTACTTTTTAAAAGTAACTTCCCCAACACTGTCCCCAACTAAGCAAGCCAAAGCCAAGGCAACAGCGGCAAGGAACCAAAACTCCATCAGGATTACAGAATGGAGAAAAAAAACCTTGGGAGAACCCAGGCTCAGTCGGGGGCCAGTTCTCCTCTGTCCAACGAGCGAACAGTGTATGATTATGATCCAGGCAGCATTACGGGTCAGAAGTCAGATTGGTCGTGTCGATGAGGCCGGCACTTCAGGGATGCGTCATGGCGTCATGGTTGGGTCCACGTGCAGATCCACCATCTGATCTGGATACAGCTGGAGTCCACCTCACTTCAGAAACGGAGAGACTGGTTGACACTTCAGTACTGCGTTGTCGTCGTGTCCAGGCACAGGTCCTTTATCGGATCTGGATACGGCCTGGATCCGGCAGACTGCGGTAAACCTCGGTGTAAGCAGAGAGACTAATATTAACGTAGACCCCATTCTTCTTATGATGTAACGAGTACATCAGGATTCATGGGAAGTGTTCCCGGTTCCGGCTGAACTAATCTATGCAGCCTAATATGGAATTATAGAAGTCTATAATGTGTTATGTGTATGCTAGGTCAAAGAGATGTGTTTTTAATCTGGCTTTGAACTGACAGAGTGTGTCTGCTTCCCGGACAATGGTAGGAAGACTGTTCCAGAGTTTTGGTGCTAAATAGGAAAAGGATCTACCGCCAGCAGTCGATTTTGATATTCTAGGTATTATTAACTGGCCGGAATTTTGAGATCGCAATAGACGTGAAGGACTATAATGCGTTAAGAGCTCGCTCAAGTACTGCGGAGCTAAACCATTCAGTGCTTTGGAAGTAATCAGCAAAATTTTAAAATTTATACGATGTTTAATAGGCAGCCAGTGCAGTTTTGACAGAACCGGGCTAATATGGTCATACTTCCTGGTTCTGGTAAGAACTCGAGCTGCTGCGTTTTGGACCAGCTGTAGTTTGTTTATTAAGCGTGCAGGGCAACCACCCAGTAGAGCATTACAGTAATCTAGCCTTGAGGTCATGAACGCATGGACTAATTGTTCCGCATTTGTCAATGAAAGCATATGCCGTAATTTAGATATATTTTTAAGATGGAAAAATGCGGTTTTACAAATACTAGACACATGACTTTCAAATGAAAGATTGGTATCAAAGAGCACACCCAGGTTCCTAACCGACGAAGACTTAACAGAGCAGCCATCGAGTGTTAGACAGTATTCTGGGTTATTACGTGAGGAAGTTTTTTGTCCAATAATTAGAATCTCTGTTTTTTCAGAATTTAGTAGTAGGAAATTACTAGTCATCCAATTTTTTATATCAGCTATACATTCTGTTAATTTAGTGAATTGGTATGTTTCGTCTGGTTTTGAAGAAATATAGAGCTGTGTATCGTCAGCATAACAGTGAAAATTGATTCCATGCTTCCTAATGATATCTCCTAATGGTAGCATGTACAGAGTGAACAGCAGCGGTCCTAGTACTGAGCCTTGTGGTACGCCATACTTAACCTGTGATCGATGAGACATCTCTTCATTTACTGCTACAAACTGATAACGGTCAGATAAGTATGATTTAAACCATGCTAGTGCAATTCCACTAATCCCAACATAGTTTTCGAGTCTATTTAAAAGAACGTTGTGGTCGATGGTGTCAAATGCAGCACTTAGATCGAGTAACACTAATAGAGAGATACAACCACGATCGGATGATAAGAGCAAATCATTTGTGACTCTAACGAGAGCAGTCTCGGTACTATGGTACGGTCTAAATCCGGACTGGAAATCCTCGCAGATATCATTCCTTTCTAAAAAGGAACACAGTTGTGAGGATACTGCTTTTTCTAATATCTTTGACAGAAACGGTAGATTCGAGATCGGCCTGTAATTGACTAATTCTGTAGGATCAAGTTGCGGTTTTTTAACAAGCGGTTTAATCATAGCCAGCTTAAAGGTTTTCGGTACATATCCTAATGATAAAGATTAATTAATGATATTAAGAAGAGGATCTGTGACCTCTGGAAGCATCTCTTTCAGTAGCTTAGTCGGTATAGGGTCTAACATACATGTTGTAGATTTAGATGATTTAATGAGTTTAGTAAATTATTCCTCTCCTATAGCAACGAATGAATCAAATTTTTCCTCAGGGAGACTACAATGCACTGCCTGATGTGATACTGTAGTAGACGGTTGCATGGTTATAATTTTGTCCCTGATATTATCAATCTTATAAGTGAAGAAGTTCATAAAGTCATTACTGCTGTGTTGCTTAGAAACTTCTGGGGTTGAAGATTTATTTTTTGTTAGTTTAGCCACTGTTTCAAATAAATACCTAGGATTATTTTTATTTTCTTCTAATAGGGTTGAAAATAAGCAGATCTAACAGCTTTTAATGCCTCTCTGTAAGTAATTGAGCTCTCCTTCCATGAAATGCGAAATACCTCTAGTTTTGTTTTCTTCCAGTTGCGCTCCATCTCTCTGGCTGCTCTCTTAAGGGCCCGAGTGTGCTCATTGTACCACGGCGTTGGACTATTTTCTTCAATCTTCTTTAAGCGCAAAGGAGCAACTGTGTCTAAAGTGCTGGAAAAGAGAGAGTTAAAAGTTTCTGTCACAATATCTAGTTCTTCTAAGCTATCTGAGATGCTGAGATGATGAAACTGATCAGGAAGATTATTGATAAAGTAATCTTTAGTGGCAGAAGTGATAGGTCGAACATATTTGTAACACGGAGTCGGCTTTGCAGCCTTGGCTAAATGCAAATTACACGAGACTAGATAATGATCTGAGATGTCATCGCTCTGCTGCAGAATTTCAACAGCATCAACATCTATTCCGTGTGATAATATTAGATTTAGAGTATGATTACGACGATGAGTAGGTCCTGACACGTGTTGTCTAACTCCAATAGAGTTCAGTATGTCTTTAAATGCCAGCGCCAATGCGTCTTTTTTGTTATCCACATGTATATTAAAATCACCAACAATTATGACTTTATCTGCAGCCAGTACTAACTCTGATAGAAAATCAGCAAATTCTTTGATAAAGTCTGTATGGTGCCCTGGTGGCCTGTATACAGTAGCCAGCACAAATGTTAAACGTGATTTATCATTTACACTAGATAGTGTTACATTTAGCAACAACACTTCAAAAGAATTATATTTAAAACAACTCGTCTCAGCAATTCTGAAAATATTACTATAAATTACAGCAACTCCTCCCCCTTTGCCCTTCAGACGAGGTTCATGTTTATAACAGTAATCTTGCGGGGTGGACTCATTTAAAGTAATGTAATCGTTTGGTTTTAGCCAGGTTTCTGTCAAACACAGCACATCTAGATTATAGTCTGTAATCATATCATTAACAATGAGTGATTTTGAAGTAAGCGATCGAATATTCAGCAACCCAAGCTTTATCATTTGTTCATTCGTATTATGTCTGTTTTTTATTTGTTGAACATCAATTAAATTTTTACCCTTGAATGTGTTTAGGAGTTTTTTGTATGTCCTAATTCGGGGAACAGACACAGTCTCTATATAATGATAGCTAGGTGAAAGAGGCTCTATGTGATGGGATTTATCTGACCTTGGTGACGCGAGGCCGCTAGCAGACGGTCGGTTTAGCCAGTCTGTCTGCTTCCTGACCTGAGCCCCAGATTGTCATGTTTGAGCTCTAAGACTATGAGCCATATTACTAGAGAGAAGAGCAGCACCATCCCAGGAGGGATGAATACCATCTCTTTTCAACAGGTCAGGTCTGCCCCAAAAACTTTTCCAATTGTCTATGAATTCTATATTATTAAGCGGACACCACTTAGACAGCCAGTAATGATTATGAATATGTCAAATATAGCAAGGAGATATTTTAATTGTTTATTAATAAACAAGTGTTTTCTGTGTCGACTGCAAAGATGAAAAACAACGCTGACTCGCGATCTTTGCAGTAGTGAACGCGCCAGAGAGAAATGCACATTTCATACGGATTAAGCAGAGAGCAGTCTGTTTTATTTCATTTTGAATTGTTCTGTTTAAACACATACCAAGACAGATGCCTCATCAATAACATGAGAGGTGGTTTGGTTTTTGTTTTTGTTTTTCAACCACGTCTCCTTTCTGGCCTCAAATTTCTGGAGTTTTTTTGCCAGTCTTTGCTTTCTTGGCTGTACTGACTGGCAATATTTGCAGGTCTTGGTGGCCACACCAATAGCTGCTTTGCAACTCACGCAGGTTGTTATTGTTGACCCTCTTGGCATCTTAAAACTAGAATATAAAACAATCAACATTTAATAAGAACCAAAGTGACAAAGGCACTGCATTATTTAAGTGTTACATTGCAAATGTTTGTAATTTGGCCTACTTCAGTATTATCAGTAGTGTCAGACAACACTTCATGTGTGTTTCATATTTTCACATGCGATACAGCACGAGATATCGTTAATATCGATATAGTTTATTTTGCGTTTAAATGACTATACATTTCTGCCCTTGAGCCGCCAGACCTGTGTGTCAGCTGTCGCAGTGCATTGTGGGATTTGTAGTATGAGTGTGTGGTGGGAGTGCGATTTACCGCGGGCCATTAATGATAGACATATGAAATTTTCCGACCACGGAAAAAATATCGATGTATGACTTTTATGGAACAATAACCCATACTCCATAGTTGATTTCTGTTTTTATCTAGGTATTGGAGTCAATAAAGTTTTCAACGTACCTCGGTTAGCACATTGCTGCCAACTGCAGCTAACGTTAAATGCGGTGGCTATTAATAATGCTGGATAAACCCCTATGTCATTAGATACATCCCAATAAATTAATGATGATAAATAATTAATGAATGATGGCTTAGACAGCGCTAACTAACTTTATTATTCAGGTTCCGTAAGCATATGTTCATATCAGTACGTGTATTCATTACCTACCTTTGAGGTTGTACAGTATGATGGTGGCAGAGAGAGCGGACTGTTTTGACCTCACTCGCTGTGTTTTGTTTAATATTGAAGTGGAGAGTAAAGCTGACTTGACGCATCTCCGTCTCTTGTCTCCTCACTTATTGCACTCCACATTGGTGACCCCGACGCGAGTTTGATACGGCTGAATTATGTCACACAATGACGGTGGTGAAAATGCGGCTGCCGCTGCGCCTGCCGCTGATAACGGCGCGGCTAATGTCGGCGCTATCTACGCGGCCACTTTCAAGTTACCGGACTTTTGGCAGCACAATCCACGGCCGTGGTTTCAACACATCGAGGCCCAGTTCCAGCTGAGATGAATAACACAGGACATTACAAAGTATTTCCACGTGGTAGCGGCCTTAGATGCCTCGACGACAGCCAGGGCTATGGCGCTGTTAGAGGCTCCGCCGGCCAACGGCAAGTACGACGCGCTCAAAACGTTCCTGTTGAACCTCTTTGAACTGTCGGAGCTGGAAAAGGCAGACCGCCTGCTGTCCCTAAACGGCCTTGGCGACAGCAAGCCGTCCGAGTTAATGGAAAAGATGCTGGCTGTGCTGGGCGCGGCGGATCCTGCGTTCCTCTTCACCCACATTTTTCTGAGGCAGCTTCCAGCACCCGTACGCACCGCACTAGCCATTTCCCCCCTCCCTTCCTCCAGAGATTACCGGGCATTGGCTGTGGAGGCAGACAGGATTTTCCTTGCCAACCGGCAGCAGTTTGTCCATGCGCTGCTGCCCCCCCAGCGCATGTCTGCCCTGCTTCCACAAACAGAGGACGACCCGGACACCGCAGCTGCTGTGACGGCCCGCCGATAGCGTGAGGAAGGGTGGTGTTATTACCATTCCAGGTTTGGGGCCAAGGCCAAGCAGTGTCGCCAGCCTTGCAGTTTTGGATCCCAGGGAAAAGCCAGGGCCGGCGCTCATTAGCAGCTATGGGCGCTGGCCGTGACTGCAAGCTGTTATTCATCACTGACTCCTTGTCCGGCCGGCAGCTGCTGGTCGATTCTGGGGCTCAGCGCAGCATCCTGCCGGCGAAGCCTGTGGAGACCATAGCTGGCGGGCAGGGTCCCCCGATGGACGCCGCCAACGGCACGCCCATTCGTACCTATGGCACAAGGTATGTGGAAGTAGGTTCCTGGGGGCGGATTTCCTCTGCGCTTATAGACTGTTGGTGGATGTTACAAACTGCCGCCTGATTGACGCTCTCTATTTTGCTTCGTACCCCTGCACGCTGGGAGGGATGGGGACCTGTATCAACGCCTGGTTGCTGAGTTCCCTGACATCACCAAGCCCACATTTTTATCGGCGGTGGCTAAGCATGGCGTGGAGCACTACATCACCACGGTTGGCCCCCCAGTCTATGCACGAGCTCGGCGCCTCGACTCTGCCAAGCTGGCGATCGCCAGGGAGGAGTTCACTACCATGGAGCACCTCGGCATTGTGCGCCGCTCCAACAGCCCGTGGGCTTCCCCCCTGCACATGGTGACCAAGGCTGATGGCGGTTGGCGTCCCTGCGGTGATTTACGTCGCCTAAACAATGCCACCACCCCTGACCGGTACCCAGTGCCACACATACAGGACTTCTCCGCCCATCTAGCCGGCGCCACCATCTTTTCAAAAGTGGCTCTGGTGCGAGGTTACCACCAGGTGCCTGTCCACCTGCAGGATGTACCCAAGACAGCGGTTATCACACCCTTTGGCCTTTTCGAATTCCTACGGATGCCTTTCGGCCTCAAGGGGGCAGCGCAGACGTTTCAACGCCTCATGGACTGTGTGCTGCGGGACATGCCTTTCCTATATGTTTACTTGGACGACATTCTTGTGGCCAGCGTTTCCGCAGACGACCACCTGAAGCATCTACGGCAGCTGTTCGGCCTGCTCAGTGAGCATGGTCTCATCATTAACCCTGCCAAGTGCGAGTTTGGCCGGTCGTCCATCACTTTCCTCGGCCACCACATCACCCCACAGGGGGCTGTCCCCCTCCCTGCCAAGGTGGACGCTGTCGCCAGTTTCCCACGCCCACGCACTGTGAAGTCCCTGCAGGAGTTCCTGGGCATGGTGAACTTCTACAACCGTTTCCTCCCCCATGCGGCCCAACTCATGCGACCATTGTACGACACCTTACGGGGTGGGAGGCCGGCGGACGTGTTGGTTTGGTCCCCAGAGAGGACTGGTGCCTTTGATGCTGCTAAAACCGCGCTGGCCAACGCTGCTCTGCTGGCGCACCCGTCTCCGACCGCCCCAGTTGCTCTTACTACGGACGCCTCTGATTACGCCGTGGGGGCTGTGTGTGAACAGTGGGTGGGGGGAGCCTGGCAGCCGCTGGCCTTTTTCAGCAGGAGGCTCCGTGACAACGAGAGAAAAAACAGCGCCTTCGACAGGGAGCTCCTGGGTCTTTTCCTCGCCACCCGTCATTTCCGTTTTCTGTTGGAGGGCCGGCGGTTCACGGCTTTCGTTGACCACAAGCCACTGACGTTCGCCATGGCCAAGTCTTCGGAGCCATGGTCTGGTCGACAACAGTTCGCTGCCATCTCTGAGTACACCACTGACATTCAGCACGTGGTCGGCAAAGACAATTTCGTCGCCGACTGCCTCTCCCGGGTGGTCACTGGTTCCGTCCACTTGGGCCACGATTATGCAGCTATGGCTGAGGATCAGACCACGGACTCTGAGGTGCAAGCCTACAGGACGGCCCCCACTGCTTTGCTCATGGAAGATGTAGTGTTTGATACGGCCAACATTACACACACACACACACACATACACACACACACACACACACACACACACATACACACACACACACACACACACACACACACACACACACACACACACAATCACTAACCCTACCCCTAAACCTACCCATCACAGGAAACATTCTGCATTTTTACTTTCTCAAAACAACTCATCCTGTGTGATTTATAAGCCTTTTGAAAAGTGGGGACCGCTGGCTGGTCCACACAATGTAGGTGATCTCAGGTTTTACTATTCTTATGGGGACATTTGGTCCCCACAATGTAATATAAACAAGGGCACACACACACACACACACACACACACACACACACACACAAACACACACACACACACACACACACACACACACACACACTTGAAGTCCTCAAAGTGCTTTCTGAACCTAAGCCTGTTAGGGCACATGTCTAAAATGTGAAATTTTTTTAACTTTGTCATATAGCTAAACCAAATACACCACTGGAAAGGTCTTGACCCGGAGAGTAACATATATCAATTTGAAGGTTCAATAGTATTACTGCTTTGAGATATTGACCTTTGAACCTTAACCTCAGGGCATATTTGAAGGCTTATAATTATGGAACAAAAAGGGTTACGGACATGAGACCAACTGTTAGAGAAAGGTGTTGACATGGGTTATAAGTTGAGTAATCATAGTCATAGTCACTTAAGGGGTGGGGGGGGGCTGGGACTATGGTGTGAAAAAAAAAAAAAAACTTTGAACAAGACAATATTTAAAGTCTGATGCCAAAAATGTGTTTAACATCCCCTCAAACCCCCGGAATGCCACCAATTAAGTATTTATAACTTCCAATTTTAGGGAAAACCCTGTTTAAAAAAAAAAAAAAAAACTACAACTCCCTAGACTCCTCTTTAGTACTTGTGTTGACATCAGCACCCCAGTTGTAGTTCCTCCGTTTTAGGGTCGTGCTAGGGTTGTGAAAACATGTATCTACCCAATATATCAAATATCACACACTGTCTAATAAATAATTATACTACATGTATATGATCTATGCTAAGAAAAGACAAAAATGTTTGCTTAATGACTATATTTTAACTAAAACAGGAGACCAGCGCACCAACTGCTCTGCTCACGTGACGCAAAGCGGACTGAGTGTCCTCATCTCCATAGTAACGGCCTGTGGCGAGGGGGGCGTGGTTTTGCTGAGTCTGTAGCGGGAGAGAGAGGACGGAGCAGAGCGGAGCGTAAGTAGGTCAAGTGCAGATGATGAACACCTGTGTCTGATTTCAGTAATTGGCGTGGAGAGACCGGATATAAGCCGGAGAGTGACAGAGAGGGAGAGAGAGAGACGAGCTGGGACCTCGTGTGCTGCTGATCCTGAGAAAGACACCTGAAAGAGAATTCTGAGTTATTGTTTGTATTGCTGTGCATGTGCACGGTGAACGCGCTCTGTGCGCATATTTCTGTTAATCTGAAAAGAGTAAATAAAACGTGCGTCCCAGCTCCAGCCGACCCCTGTCTTCTTCCTTCCTTACTATTAATGAACTGAACCGTATCACAGTGGTGCCGAAACCCGGGAAGGAAGAAGATCGCCGCCGCCATGCAGTCCCCGTCAGGTACACCATTTGCGGACATCATCCAGTCGCTCGCCGGTCTTCATCAGGAGCAACATCAACATCTGCTGGCGATCAAGGAGGAGCAGGACAAACGCTTCGAAGCGCTCCTCCGATCCCAGCATGAAGACCGCGAGCTGTTCCGGAGCTGGGTAGACCGGGAGGCTCGGGCCATCCCCAAGGACAGTACATCTCCTCTGCCGCTCAACAAGATGGGGCCTCATGATGATCCGGAGGCCTTCTTGGACCTATTTGAGAAGTCGGCAGAGGCCCGGGGATGGCCCACCGGAGACTGGCCAATGCGGCTGATCCCCCTGCTGTCAGGAGAAGCGCAGGTAGCCGCACACCAACTGCCAGTCCAAAACCTCCTGGTCTACCAGGACCTCAAGCGTGCCATCCTGCAGCGGGTCGGTCGGACGCCGGAGCAGCATCGCCAGCGGTTCAGGACCCTGACACTGGAAGAGTCCGGCCGACCCTTCGTGATGGCACAACAGCTCCGGGACTCCTGCCGCAAATGGTTGATGGCCGACAGTAGCGACGTCGTGGATGTGATCGATCGTGTGGTACTGGAGCAGTTCGTGGCCAGGCTGCCGAGGAAAACTGCGCAGTGGGTCCAGTGCCACCGCCCGACGTCGCTGAACCAGGCCATCCAGCTGGCGGAGGACCAGATGGTGGCGTGCCCAGGGGTCGGCGACCCTCTACCATCTGCCTCTCTCTCTCTCTCTCTCTCTCCCTCTCCCCTCCCTCTCTCCAAACCTGTTCCCCTTCCCAGGACCCGTGGAGGACTCCCGCCGAAACCAGCGCCCCGGTGGAGAGCTGGTTATCCGACGGAGCCATCAGCGATGCCCAGAGTTCCTCCCAGGGGAGGGAGTTCGACCACGGGATTCTTCACCCCGGCCCCTCCCTCACCGCTCTCTCCACGCCAATCGCTTGACCCGCTTCCTGCCGCCAGGGCGGCGGTAAAGTCTGGGCCGGCCTGCTGGCCCTGCGGGGACCCAGGACATTTTATTGACCGATGTCCAGTGATGGAGGTGGGGACATTGATCCGGGTCCCCGACGCGCCACAGGCTGCCCTCGATCAAGCTGGCCTATACCAAATACCAGTGAGTATCAAGGGGGGTACATATCAGGCTTTGGTGGATTCAGGATGTAACCAATCCTCCATACATCAAAGCCTGATTCAACCTAGGGCATTGGATAATAGCCGCATGGTTAAGGTTCGGTGTGTGCACGGGGAAGTGGTGAGTTATCCTATTTTGCCTGTGGATATTCAATTCAGGGGAGAAAAAAGCATAGAATAGAGGTGGCAGTTAATCCGCACCTCCGGCATCCGATAATTTTGGGTACTAATTGGCCCTCGTTTAATAAATTATTGGGATATTTATGTTCGGATGCCGCTTGGGAGAAAAGAGAGAAGGGTAGAATAGCGGTTGCACAGTTGGGAGAGGCTGAACCGGAACCTCCGGAGCCTGTTTCAGGGGAACAGAGTGCTCTGGAGCGAAACATCCTCCCTGAGCGTGATGATTTTCCCCTGGAACAGTCACGGGATGAAACGCTGAAAAATGCCTTTGATCAGGTTCGCTCTATCGACGGTCAGCTTCTTCATCCTGAACAACCGCTCTCCTATCCTTATTTTTCAATTTTAAAAGATAAGTTGTATCGGGTGACCCAAGACGCCCAGACAAAGCAAGATACAACCCAGTTATTGATACCGAGAAGCCGTCGGGAAATGCTTTTCCAGGCGGCTCATTGTAATCCAATGGCCGGGCATTTAGGACAAACGGCTACACTAAACCGTCTCATGGCCCGTTTTTTTTGGCCGGGCATTCACGAGAACGTGCGCAGGTGGTGCGCGTCTTGTCGTGAATGTCAGTTGGTGAATCCACCGGCCACCCCAAAAGCACCCTTGTGCCCCTTACCATTAATGCAGGTCCCCTTCGAACGAATTGGTATGGACCTCATCGGGCCATTAGAACGGTCAGCACGGGGACACCGCTTTGCATTAGTTCTGGTGGATTATGCAACGCGGTATCCTGAGGCAGTGCCTCTTCGCACTATTTCTGCTAAGAGTGTGGCGAGTGCACTGTTTCAATTAATCTCCCGGGTGGGGATTCCGAAAGAAATCCTCACCGATCAGGGCACGGCGTTTATGTCACGTACTATTCGCGAGCTGTACGAATTACTGGGCATTAAATCGATTCGAACAAGTGTCTATCACCCACAGACAGACGGGCTGGTCGAACGGTTTAATCGCACGTTGAAATCCATGATTCGTAAGTTCGTACAGGAGGACGCCAAAAATTGGGATAAGTGGTTAGAACCCCTCTTGTTCGCTGTACGGGAGGTCCCGCAAGCCTCCACGGGGTTTTCCCCCTTCGAGCTTCTCTATGGACGTCAGCCCCGTGGGGTGTTAGATGTCCTTAGAGAAACTTGGGAGGACGGACCTTCTAATAGCAAAAATGAAATTCAATATGTCATGGACCTGAGAACAAAACTCCACACTTTGGGGCGGCTGTCAATGGAGAATTTGTTACAGGCACAAGACAAGCAGAGTCGGTTGTACAACAGGGGGGCTAGACTACGTCAATTCGCACCGGGAGATAAAGTACTTGTATTACTCCCTACTTCTAGTTCAAAGTTACTCGCAAAGTGGCAAGGACCCTTTGAGGTTACACGGCGAGTTGGTGATCTCAACTATGAGGTAGTTCGAACGGATAGGGGTGGAGCACATCAAATATATCACCTCAACCTGCTTAAAAAATGGTCGGAGGCGGAGTCAGTGATGCTGGCGATGGTAGTGAGTGGGGAGGAGGATCTCGGTCCAGAAGTGAGTTCAAAATCTCAATCCCTCGCTCTGGCCCCTGGAGGAGACCACCTCTCACCCTCGCAGCTCACTGATATAAAATCTATACAAGCAGATTTTGCTGATGTGTTTTCACCCCTGCCTGGCCGAACGAATCTCATTCAGCACCACGTTGAGACTGAGCCGGGCGTGGTTGTTCGCAGCCGGCCGTATAGATTACCAGAACACAAGAAAAAAGTAGTTCAGAGTGAATTAGAAGCGATGTTAGAAATGGGAGTAATAGAAGAATCCTACAGTGACTGGGCGAGCCCGATAGTTTTAGTGCCTAAAACGGACGGCTCAGTGCGGTTCTGTGTGGATTACAGAAAGGTGAATGCTGTGTCGAAATTCGACGCATATCCAATGCCTAGGGTTGACGAATTGCTTGATCGACTCGGCACTGCTCGTTTTTATTCGACACTGGACCTAACTAAGGGTTATTGGCAGATCCCCTTGTCTCCCATGACCAAAGAAAAAACCGCTTTCACGACGCCGTTCGGATTACACCAATTTGTTACCCTTCCGTTCGGGTTGTTCGGGGCTCCGGCCACCTTTCAGCGTCTGATGGACAGAATTCTCCGGCCGCATGCTGCATATGCCGCTGCATACCTGGATGATATCATCATCTATAGTGGTGATTGGCAGCGACATATGCAGCATTTGCGGGCTGTCCTGAAGACGCTGAGAAGGGCTGGGCTCACGGCCAATCCGAAGAAGTGTGCAATTGGGCGGGTGGAAGTAAAATATCTGGGCTTCCACTTGGGTCATGGACAGGTGCGTCCCCAAATTGACAAGACGGCAGCAGTTGCGACCTGTCCGAGACCCAAGACCAAAAAGGAGGTTAGACAGTTCCTGGGGCTGGCAGGTTATTATAGGAGGTTTGTACCTAATTTTTCGGACACTGCCAGCCCGCTGACTGATTTAACTAAAAAGGAAGCACCAGATAGGGTCCAGTGGACGGAGCAGTGTCAGCAGGCTTTCACCCAGATAAAGGCTGCTCTGTGTGGCGGTCCGCTCTTAAATGCTCCTGACTTTTCTCTCCCCTTTATTCTACAGACAGACGCGTCGGACAGGGGGTTGGGCGCTGTCCTGTCCCAGGAGGTGGAGGGTGAAGAGCGGCCGGTGCTGTACATCAGTCGAAAGCTCTCTAAGAGAGAGACGATGTACAGCACCATAGAGAAGGAGTGTTTGGCCATCAGATGGGCCGTTCTCACCCTTCGCTATTACCTCCTGGGGCGGGAGTTCACCCTCTGTTCGGACCACGCTCCCCTGCAGTGGCTCCACCGCATGAAGTATACCAACGCGCGGATCACTCGTTGGTATCTAGCTTTACAGCCTTTTAAGTTCCAGGTGATCCACAGGCCGGGTGTACAGATGGCTGTGGCTGACTTTCTCTCCAGGAGGAGGGGGGGGGAGGCTGCAGACCGGATGGCTCCCCGGCCTGAGTCGGGCGGTGGGGGTATGTGGCGAGGGGGGCGTGGTTTTGCTGAGTCTGTAGCGGGAGAGAGAGGACGGAGCAGAGCGGAGCGTAAGTAGGTCAAGTGCAGATGATGAACACCTGTGTCTGATTTCAGTAATTGGCGTGGAGAGACCGGATATAAGCCGGAGAGTGACAGAGAGGGAGAGAGAGAGACGAGCTGGGACCTCGTGTGCTGCTGATCCTGAGAAAGACACCTGAAAGAGAATTCTGAGTTATTGTTTGTATTGCTGTGCATGTGCACGGTGAACGCGCTCTGTGCGCATATTTCTGTTAATCTGAAAAGAGTAAATAAAACGTGCGTCCCAGCTCCAGCCGACCCCTGTCTTCTTCCTTCCTTACTATTAATGAACTGAACCGTACCACACGGCCCATGTTGCTACTTCCGCTATGAAATATGTAAAAAACACACAAATACATTTGTTTTTCATAACTGAAGGTGTGATTTTTAAAACCGTCATATTTGACATCAGTCTACTGTAGTGCTGCGTTATAAAACACATATTTAATTGTCCGCCGTTTTTGTTTTCCCGACAGCAACCTCGAGTCACATGATTGAGACAAAATCATAGGCAAAAATGTAACAATCACACAGTTTGAGAAAGAAGTTACATTTCCCCTCCGACACTATCTTTTTAACTGAGGCTGAGTTCTGTAAGCTCTGAGTTTATCAGGACAGCGGTTGGGGTCCGCCTTGTTGTGTTCGGGGTCGTCATCAGTAAGCCATAAATAACTAGGTCCTGCATAAACAACGAGTCCTGCATGTCACCAGAGAGAAGTATTTGTTTTCGCTCAAAAATGTTTTTAAATACTAAACAGTTCATTTAAAAATAATTTTCATTTAACACCGCTGTATTAGCTTTCTCATTCAAACACAATGCATTGCGTTAAACTGACTTGAAACAGTTGCGTTTGGCTTAACTCAATATTTTCATGGTGAAAGAACATGTTTCAGTTAAGTAGACCAGAAATAACATTTATTGCTAGCTCAATTTACTTAAGTAAATGGAGTTAATTCAACACGATTCTTTTCAACGGTTTTATTTAATCCATTTGAGTTGAGATTACATAAATGAGTTTAGTTGTGTTAAAATAGCAATATAGAAAACTAGGAACAGGATTTCCCCCCTCCCCATCATGCTTTGCAGGACTGGATAGGGGTGTTAAACTTTATTTTATGTGTTTTTTTTTATCATCATGATAAAAAATTGATGACTTGTTAATGTTTAATGTTCTTTAATGTTTATATTTAAAAGAGTTTCTGATATGTTCGTGTTTTTGGAGGGTACCATTGTGGTGAGGTGTAGACCATGTGCTTGGGTGAGGATGTGCTAACAACAATTAAAGTGGTTTTAATAATAATAAAAACAACTACTTCAGACATACATTGGATGTAGCATAACCGTTTTCTAGCAAATGCTTAACATTAAGAGTCTTTACGGAGAAGTTCTCTTACGAGAGGTTCTCTCGTATTGCGTAGTTGCTTACGCTACGGGAAAGCCTTTCTTTCTCGAGATACTGAAGCCAAAAATTATCCTTAATTTTTATAATCTTGTCAACGCAGTGCGGCAGCCTGCAGACCTAGGGCAAGCTAACTAGCGTGCCCATTGGCTGCCCTGCGGCAACTGCAGCAGCCTACCGCTGAGCCCTTGGCGTGACGTCACGACCAATGAGCGCGCTTGGCGCGCTTAATGCGTCACAGCCCGCGAAAAGGGGTGTGGCTTAGCGTATATAAACAGGGCTCGGAGGCTGCTTCTCTGATTTCTGTCTTTTCAGCGAAGCTCTACGCATCGCTGCTCTCTGAGGAAGCCGCCGTCGAATCAAGCGACCAGCACGCCGAGGATCTCAGCCTGAGGACGCCGGCCGCCTTCGCCGCCTTCAGCTTTCCCTGCCTGCTTCGCTATCCGGCGAATATATCCTTTACTGCTCTGTGTTGTATGTGTTTGTGTGTTCGCCCCGCGACACACCTTGCATCTAAAAGAGCGCGAGGCGTTGTTGCAAATGCCTCGCTCATCCTGTGGCTCGTGCAGAGCCTCGCTCAGCGACGGAGACCGCCACGTGGTCTGCGCTCTCTGCCTGGGCTTCGACCACGCAGCCCGCGCCCTCTCCACGGGCGGCTGCGAACAGTGTGAGGACTTGCCGATGTCGACCCTGCGGGCTCGACTCGCCATGTTTCACGATTCTCCACCTTCTCCGGCTGCCTCTTCCGGGCCGCGTAAGAAAAAACGCCGCTCTCAAAGGCCTCCCGAGCCGGTGGTTATAGCTGAGCGCTCGCCGGAGCCCCTCCCGCGAGCCTCGCTCTCTCCTTCTCCCCTTCACCGACGCGCAGCGGCCGGCCTCTGCCCGCACTGCCGTCGCCTCAGGGGATGAAGCAGACCAGCTGGTAACTCCCCTCTGTCAAGCCGCGCAAACGGCGCCGCTCACAAGGGATGTCAGAACGGACGGTCACGGGCTTAGCTTCCTTTACGTTACAAGGAAGCTACCCCCCCGGATGACGCACGCCCTCTCCCCCTCTGTTCGAGCCGCGCAAGGCGCCGCTCACAAGGGATGTCAGAAGTAGACAGTCACGGGCTGGCTTCCTTTACATTATAAGAAAGCTACCCCGCGTCTCGGTCGCGCGCGTCACTCTCCGGCCACCTCCGTTTCTCACACATTTCTCAGTCCCCTCCTAGCTCAGGCGACTAGAAATATCTATATTGCAGTAAACGAGCCTGTTGTTATACACGCACGCCTGCAAACAAACGATGTCACAGCACATAATGACATCTTCCCGCTCTCTCTCCCTTTGTTCGAGCCGCGCAACTGCGCCGTTCTCAAGGGATATCAGAGCGGACGTCACGAGCACCGGCGAAAGGAGGAAGAGAGAGTGTTTTCGTCCCGCTTAGGCCGGACTTCCTCCAATCCTCGCATATTTCTCAGTCCCCTCTAAGTTCAGGCGGCTGGAAATTCTAATACTGCAGTAAACGAGCCTGTTTTAATACACGCGCGCCTGCAAACAAACGCTCGGTCATATGCTCGCACTGACTGGAAGCTCATGTGTGCCCCTGTGGCTCAGTGGCAGAACATTAGGCTTCCGCACCAGAGATCCGTGCGCGGGGGCCAGCCGTAAGTAGGTGTAGAGCGCTGCTAGCCAATAGGAACGGAGGAAATTCCAGGGAGGCGGGCCAGAAATAAAACACCAAATTAGAGGTTCGATTCCCGTCTCGGCCACAAATACCATAAAATGAATTGGTAATAATTTTTAAATCTAGATACACTTTAGGTACGATTAACATATAATAAAAGAACTTTGTGCACAAAAATAAAATAAAACTTGTAATATTTGTTCTTGTGTAGGATGTAAAAGATGTGCAATTAACTTAATAAACCTTTACATTATAATAAGGTATAGTTATCTTTAATATAGAAAACATTTGAATTTGAATAATTGAAAAGAACATTTTGATAATGTTTTAGACCTTTATTTGAGATATTCACATTATATTTATATAACTATGTACAGAAATCCAATATATATGAAATATAACCAATAAACACCAAATAGAGAGTTTCATTTTATTTATAGTACAGATATATACATATTATATAAAACTGAAAAAGGTAATGTATTAAATACTTATAGATTAAACAACAACAACATTGATAATAATAATAAAACCTAAAATTGTGGAGAACACAGGAAAAAACAATAAATATTTTAAATTAAATAATTATGTACAGAGTTCAATATTAACAGTTATTATTATTTAGTGTTCACACATCTGAGCAAGATAAAATAATGCAAGTCAATAAAATTAACTTTAAAAACACACTAAAATACAATGCAAACAAGGACAAAACTTTTGGTATTTTAGTGAACAAATGGAAATAAATTGAACAATTTAAAATGATAGATTAAACAACAACAACAATAATAAAATCTAAAGTTGGTGAGAACAGGAAAAAGCAAGAAAAAATATTTTAAATTAAATAATTATGTACAGAGTTTAACAGTAACAGTAATTAACATTAACAAGATAAAATAACAATGGAAGTCAATAAATTAACTTAAAAAAAACACTAAAATACAATGCTATACAATAAAATACAAAACTTTTGGTATATTAATGAACAAATGGAAATAAATGAAATATTTAAAATATATATATTAAAAGTGCAGTAATATGTTTATACATATATGCATAACACTGTGCAAGGAATGTCTTTGTGTTAAAAAACAGTATTTGAGGTCTGGGCATGTCATTTGCTAGTGAAGTCATTTTTTCTTTTCCCCAATCCACCTCTGCTTCTCAGCCTCATAGAATGGAGACTGCTGAAAGTCTCTCCATGACATTTCTGCACTCATTCCTTGAGCCTGATAAGGGGAAAACACTTTAGCAGGACAGTAAATGTATTTGCCTGCCACTCCAGGGAAACCAGTGTGAATATGAGGACTGTTGGGTCCTTGTTTCAGTGGCAGGTGGCAGAATCTGCACAGACGACCAGTAGGATGCTCCACCACTGACTTCCTCTTGCTCCTCTCCTCAATCACCCTCTTAGTTTCTGCCCCTCTCTGCCTAGAGGCCTCCAGTTCCCGCTGACAAAAAGGAGTCTCTGCAAAGTCTTCTGGGGTTGGTCAGGCCCTCTGCTGAATATGTGTCAAATACTTTCTTGGTAGTAGCAGTAGAAGTATTTAACATCACCACCTTGATAAAAGAAGTGTATTGAGGTGCCATCACCCATGTATCGAGACTTAGGCTGACCACAGGCTAAACAGGATCTAGTGTGCTTTTTTTGCAGCATATGCTGTTGTTGTTGCTGCTGAACTGCCTGCTGCTTCTCTATGATGTCCTTCACCATCTTCTCAAGCGCTGCCTGGTCCAGAGAGACAGCCTCAGGAACACTCTTTGTGGGTGGATTGACTGGGGCAGGTGGCAGTACTGTCACTGGGACACTGATGGTTTCACTGCCTGAGTGAAGACGCTGCCATAACTGCTGTGTCTCCAGGAGCTTTTCTGGGCTGGTGTTAAGTGAAGCATTAGTGTTCTTGTCTTTAGCAAGGTGTTTTATGTACCTGCTTATGTGCTGCTTTGTGGTTGAGTGCAGAAGGCTGTTGGGGTCAGTGCAGGCACTCTGCACCATATTCAGCATCCACCTTTGTAAGAAGGTCCTTGCTCCCGTGGTGCTTGGCCAGCAAACCATCAATGACATTTCTCATTGGATCTGTCCATCTGTTATGGTCCAACACAAAGACTCGACCCCCTGTCTTAATGGGTCCAGTCCGAGCGGCACAGGGAGAAGCTGCTATGGGCAGTGGTGGTGCGCTTGGCAGTTCTAAAAGAGATTCACAAAATTATTAAATGAAGTATTTCTGTTTTGTGTGCATAGATTAGACAGACAGATTACACACATTGATGATGTATGAATAATACATTACCTGCATGTAAAAGAAAACTCATCAGATGTGTGTTCCTTCACTGTAGCAGCACTCGGAGTAGAAAAACAGTGAAAAATCACAGTCTGGATCAGCAGCAAGAAGGGTCTCAGCAGAAGAGGAGTCCTCTAAGCATTTCTGAAATTGAGCAAAATGAGTGTAATATGCGAGCGAGAATTATAAAGTACTTCACAACAGAACGGGCATTCAACTTCTCTTTGAGGTGTTGACTTGTCCTGCAGTGAAGGGTTGTCTTTAATTCTTCTTGCCTCTTCTGATGGGTCCCGGCGTAAATGGCCTGATGTTCCTTTCCTGAAAGACACTTTGACTTTCCCGGGAAAAAACACTGTTTTCTTCATGATGCTTTTCTGAAATCATAATGTATTTATTAGCGTCTCAGCATAAGCATGAAAATACTTAACAAAGTGAAAAAGACTAAAGCATCAGTGATATATATAAAACATTTATTTTAAATTGCCATAATATTCCATAATATTACTGTTTCTTAAATGAATGAATGCAGCCTTAAAGCACAAGAGACTTAAAAAAAAGTAGTGTTTAATAAATTTGCGTTATTTAATATTCTTTATTTAAATTGCTTAATATATGTATAATACATATTTAATATAAAAATATATATGTATAAATGTATATATAAAAAGTTTTAACAAGTTTAACAAATTAAAAATGTTAAATTATACCATTAAATTGCACACACACACACACACACACACACACACACACACACACACATATATATATATATATATATATATATATAGTAATTTAAATGTAATATATATGTGTGTGTGTGTGATATTAATTACATTATAGGAGGACCAAACCTGCAGAAATTAAAGATGAATGAATACATATGTAAATGAATAAAAAGATAAATAAATGTGATAATAATAGGAAAATAAATAAAGGAGGAATAAACGACTTGATAAAATAAAAATTATTTATTTTTAATAAAATTCATTTTTGTATTTTTATTTATTTATTTATTTTCTGCTTTTATACATTTGTACATAAAAAATATTTATTTGTTAATTCATTTTTATATTTGGTAAGCAAGACCAACCCACCTAATTATCATGCACGGCAAAGAAATGTAAGAATAAATATAAAAAGTAAATCAAATTGAAATAAATAAAGGTTAAAATAAATAAATCTGGAAATAAATACATATTGGAATAAATAAATATAAATATGAATGAATACAGAAATAAATATAAAAAGAAAAAGAAAAAATAAATAAAATTAAAAAGAATAAAAAAAACCCATTAAAATATAAAAGCAAAAAATAATAAATTAGGGGGGAAATAATGCGTTTATTCCTTTATTTATTTTCCTATTATCACATTTATTTATCTATGTATTCATTCATTTTTAATGTCTGCAGGTTTGATCCTCCATTACATCTTACTGCACTGTTAACATATTTTAAACATTGTATTCAAGTAACCTACATAGTAAGATATCAATGATGAAACATTCACCTTAACAAACAAAGATACTCTTATTAAATAACAGCTGTATTTATAACGAGAAGTTTGGTTTACTGTTTCTTAACATCACAAACCATTCAATACAATTAACAATAGGATTACATGATAATACATGCAATTTAAATGATAAAATATATAAATAATAATGTATATGCGGTCACCTGAGGTAAAATCTGTCTGCAGGTAGTTTAGACAGTAACAAAACAAAACAAGTTTGCTGACAAGTCCGGTAAACAAATCACTCGAATGCGAATGATTGATAGATGACAGACACTACGCTTTTTAAATTCCCCGCCACGGAAAAAGCGAAACAGCGCCAGGAAGTCTATGTGTGGCCAAAAGTATATTGCATCCGTAGTGTTAAGCACTACCATAGAGAATGAATGGGAAAAGTTAAGGGAAGTTAAGCTTACCCATATTCGGCTCCCGCGCGGCTGGCAGCAGAAAAAAGCTTTTTTCTGCTTGCTTCTCCGAGCTCGCGGCCAGCTTTCTTACATACAGAAAGCAAACCCGCATCTCACGGGATACATATTTCTCAGTCCCCTCTAAGTTCAGGCGGCTGGAAATACTAATACTGCAGTAAACGGGCCTGTTTTAATACACGCGCGCCTGCAAACAAACGCCGAAACGAAACACGACGCTCGGTCATATGCTCGCACTGACCGGAAGCTCATGTGTGCCCCTGTGGCTCAGTGGCAGAACATTAGGCTTCCGCACCAGAGACCCGTGTTCGAATCCGGCTCTGGCAGCAGAAAAAACTTTTTTCTGCTTGCTTCTCCGAGCTCGCGGCCAGCTTTCTTACATACAGAAAGCGAACCCGCATCTCACGGGATACATATTTCTCAGTCCCCTCTAAGTTCAGGCGGCTGGAAATACTAATGCTGCAGTAAACGGGCCTGTTTTAATACACGCGCGCCTGCAAACAAACGCCGAAACACGACGCTCGGTCATATGCTCGCACCAACTGGAAGCTCATGTGTGCCCCTGTGGCTCAGTGGCAGAATATTACGCTTCTGCACTGGAGACCCGGGTTCTAATCCGGCTCTGGCGGCAGAAAAATATTTTTTCTGCTGGCTTCTCCGAGCTCGCGGCCAGCTTTCTTACATACAGAAAGCGAACCCGCATCTCACAGGATGGTGCTTGAGTATTTATGAGCGTCTAAACATATGAGCCATCAAAGCATTTGCTCTATAACGCCGATGGTGTTACAAGTGTAGAAAATGTGCCCACTCCCATGTGCTCACCGCTACACACAAAACACGGTCTCCCCGGTAACGCTCACAGAGCGCACTCTCATAAAGCGGACACATGCCGCTTGAGTACTGAGTGTAGTAAATGTGCCCACAACTCTGTGCTCACACCTAGCTGCTGCCCGCTCTATCACACAGTTACCCCGGGTTGCAGATCCTCTAAAGCTCACAAACATTCCGGCTCTGGCCGAAGGTGTCATAAGTGTAGAAAATGTGCCCACTCCCATGTGCTCACTGCTTCACACAAACATGGTCCCCATGGTAACGCGCATAGAGCGCTCTCTCTTAAAGCGGACACAAGCCGCTCGAGTACTAAGTGTAGTAAATGTGCCCACAACTTTGTGCTCACACCTACCCGCTGCTCGCTCTGCCATTCAGTTACCTCGGGTCGCACACCCTCTAAGCTCCCAAACACTGGCCGTGTCATAAGTGTAAACTCTGCGCCCGCTCACGTGCACGCGCACTCACTTTTAGACATTACAATCCCCACGCCGCTTTCGCGCCAGGGGTGTTTGTCAGCAAATCGCGCTCCATCCTCTGGGACCGAGCTATCGAACGCTGTACAGCCGGCCAATACTGTTTACCAGCCCCCGTGTTCGAGCACCAGCGGCGCGCACGCCGCTCCATCCTCTCTGATACAGGTTCCCCAATCCCGCGCAGCGCGGCGATCTGAACCCAGAGACCATTCGACCCCTAGCTATGCATGCGGAAGCATGGGAAGCTATTCAGGGCGCGTCAGAATGGGTGCTGAGTACTATAAAACACGGCTATTCGCTTCAATTCGCTCGTCGCCCTCCGCGCTTTCTAGCACAGACGGAGACGAAAGTGAGTTCAGAAGCTGCGCACCTGCTTCAAGCCGAAATAGCGAAGCTGCTGCGCAAAAGGGCTATAGAACAGGTTCATCCTTCTCTGAGCGAGTTGAGCTTTTACAGCCGCTACTTCCTCGTTCCCAAGAAGGACGGAGCGTTAAGACCTATTTTAGATCTGAGACATCTGAACAAAGCCCTCATGAGACGGCCGTTCAAAATGATCACAACCAGAAAAATCCTCGCGCAGATTCGCCCAGGAGACTGGTTTATCTCTCTCGATCTAAAAGACGCATATTTTCAGATCCAGATAACTCCCCGTCACAGGCCATTCTTGAGATTCGCCTTCAACGGTCGAGTATATCAGTACACAATCCTGCCCTTCGGCCTGTCTTTGGCACCCCGTACATTACGAAATGCATGGACACGGCTCTCGCTCCCCTGAGAAAACAGGGAATGCGAATACTGAATTATCTGGACGATTGGCCCCGTCAGTCAATTTCCTTCTTGGAATAGAACTGGACTCGGTGGCTATGACGGCCAGACCGTCGGAGCAGCGCGCGCGCCGCATCCGCCTCCTCGCCGCATCCCTCCAAATAGGCAGCCGGGTTCCGCTGAGGACATTCCAGCGTATCCTGGGGCATATTGCCTCAGCTGAAGCAGCGCTCCAGCTGGGCTTACTGCGCATGCGCCCGCTTCAACGCTGGCTGAAAGCGCGCGTGCCCCACCGAGCCTGGGCGGCCGGCGGCTTGCGAGTCAGAGTGAATCAGAGCTGCATTTCAGCCCTGCAGCCCTGGCTGGCAGCCGAATGGTATCACACAGGAGTGACTATGGGAGTGATTTCACACCGGAAGTTGTCTCGACAGACGCTTCCAACCTAGGTTGGGGAGCGCTCTTCGAAGGCAGACCGGTCTATGGCCGCTGGTCAGACCAGGAGAATCTCCTACACATAAACTGTCTAGAGATGCTCGCGGTCGAGTAAGCGCTCAAACACTTCCTCCCATTCCTCCACGGTCACCATGTTCTAGTCCGCACGGACAATACATCGGTAGTGGCCTATGTGAAACGCCAGGGCGGTGTCAGATCAAAGACGCTCTGCACCCTGGCGGGACGCCTCCTCGTGTGGGCTCAGCACTCTCTGCGCTTGCTGAGAGCCGCGCATGTGCCTGGCCACCTGAACGAGGGCCCCGACAGACTGTCCAGGGACAACGTTCCCCCTGGGGAGTGGTCTCTACACCCCCAAACAGTCCAGTCACTGTGGCGCCGTTTCGGCAAAGCGAAAGTCGACCTTTTTGCGTCAAAAGACAACGCTCATTGCCCAGAGTTCTTCTCGAAGAACGAGACCTGACCTGGCCCAGCGGCCCGCTGTATGCTTTTCCCCCGGTCTCTCTGCTGCCTCAGGTCATCAAGAGAATCAGGGAAGCGCGCCACACAGTGCTCCTCTTAGCCCCATACTGGGAGAACCAAGCTTGGTTCCCGGATCTAATACAGCTGGCAGACTCAGCCCCCTCGCCGATACCGGTGAAGAGAGACCTTCTCTCTCAAGCCCGCGGCTCGATATGGCATCCCCATCCAGAGCGCTGTCTCTGCATGCGTGGAGCCTCAACGATTACACGCTGATCTGCCAGACGGGGTCATGAACACGATCATACAATCTAGAGCCCCCTCTACGAGGCGGCTCTACATGTCGAAATGGTCAGTGTTTAACAGATGGTGCACTGCTAAGGGGCTCGATCCACAGACATGTGGGGTATCGCGAGTACTGTGTTTCCTTCAAGAGTTACTGGACGCGGGCAGGTCCCCCTCCACGCTCAAAGTCTATGTCACGGCCATTTCAGCGCTCTCTGTTTCAGAGCAGGGCCGCGCATTAGGAAGGAACGAGTTCGTCATCCGCTTCCTTAGAGGAGCCAGGAGGATGAACCCCCCGCGACCCCCCTCGGTTCCTATGTGGGATCTTTCACTGGTCTTGGAGGCCCTGAAAGCGCATCCCTTCGAACCCTTGGAAACTGTGGATATGAAATACCTCACGCTCAAAACCGTTTTTCTGATAGCACTGTCTTCAGTCAAACGAGTGGTGGAACAGCTCTTTGTTTCGTTTGGTGGGCGCACCAAGGGTCTCGCCGCCTCGAAACACAGCCTGTCCAGATGGATAGTGGACGCTATTGCTGTGGCTTATGCGTCTAAAGACCTGCAGTGCCCATTGGGCATTCGAGCTCACTCCACCAGAGGCATGGCCTCGTCGTGGGCATGGTCCAGCGGGATTCCCATTCATGACATTTGTGCAGCGGCAGGCTGGGCCTCCCCCTCCACATTTGTTAGGTTTTACAACCTGGATGTTCCCGCCTTGCAGGCGAAAGTGTTATCAGTCTAAGTCTCGCGTATGCCAGCCCACTATCTGTGCGCGGGCTACGTTGTGTGATTTAGCTCTACTGGTTGAGCTGCACTATGCAGGGAATTGTCAGTTAGGACCGGCCGTGCCGCTCCTAACCCCCTAGTGTGTGCTTATGTACGGCGCTAGCCCTCTTCGGGCTGCCCGGCTCTCCGCTATCACGTTCCCCGGGCTCTCCCTGGGACTCATTCAGTGGATGCTGGGCGCGCACGGCGTTGACAAGGGCGTTCCCGTAGCGTAAGCAACTACGCAATACGAGAGAACCTCTCGTAAGAGAACGTTTCGGTTACTCACGTAACCTCTGTTCTCTCTAGAAGAGGGAACGAGTATTGCGTAGCCCGCCGTGCTCGCGCCACGAGCTCATTTCGCTTCATGCGACAGAAACCAGAGAAGCAGCCTCCGAGCCCTGTTTATATACGCTAAGCCACACCCCTTTTCGCGGGCTGTGACGCATTAAGCGCGCCAAGCGCGCTCATTGGTCGTGACGTCACGCCAAGGGCTCAGCGGTAGGCTGCTGCAGTTGCCGCAGGGCAGCCAATGGGCACGCTAGTTAGCTTGCCCTAGGTCTGCAGGCTGCCGCACTGCGTTGACAAGATTATAAAAATTAAGGATAATTTTTGGCTTCAGTATCTCGAGAAAGAAAGGCTTTCCCGTAGCGTAAGCAACTACGCAATACTCGTTCCCTCTTCTAGAGAGAACAGAGGTTACGTGAGTAACCGAAACGTTTTTTCTTATTAGATAACATTTGTAAAAGTTGTAAAAATTGTTGAACGTATGTTTTCTGAAACAAACTGCATATGCTAATATAGCAACTACACAGAGAGGAAGGGGAGGGCCTGTGCCCCTGCCATGATGGAAACAATCTTCATTCTCAATTTAGCAAACGAGAGCAAACATCTCTTCTGCTCAAGGATTCTAAATTCAAGGATCTATGATTTTAACCAGAGACAAAAAGACCTCCTAATTTCACCGATGGCAAGTTCACTTCAACACGTTTAAAACTACCTTTAAAATACTTGATAATTTAACATCTTATTTCAAACAAAACAAACTATTATACACTATTTATGTTTTATCTATGTAAGTCAGTGTTTTGTTGTGTATTAGATAAAAAAAAAACTCATACTTGATAATTTAACATTTAAAAGAATATGAACTTTATTCACTATTTATGTTTTATCTATGTAAATCAGTGTTTTGTTGTGTATTAGATTAAAATACTTGATAATTTAACATGTCAAATAATATTAACTATGATTCACTATTAAAATACTTATACTTGATCATTTAACATGTCAAATAATAAGGAACTATTATTCACAATTTTATGTTTCATCTATTTAAGTCAGTGTTTTGTTGTGTATTAGATTAAAATACTTGATAATTTAACATGTCAAATAATAAGGAACTATTATTCACAATTTTATGTTTATCTAAGTTAGTCAGTGTTTTGTTGTGTATTAGATTAAAATACTCATACTTGATAATTTAACATTTCAAATAATATGAACTTATATTCACTATTAAAGTGCTTATACTTGATAATTTAACATTTCAAATAATATGAACTTATATTCACTATTAAAGTGCTTATACTTGATAATTTAACATTTCAAATAATATGAACTATTATTCACTATTTTATGTTTTATCTATGTAAGGCAGTGTTTCGCTGTATATTAGATTAAAATATTTACTTGATAATTTAAAATTTAAAATAATATCAACTAATATTCACTATTTTATGTTTTATCTATGCAAGTCATTGTTTTGATGTGTATTAGATTAAAATATTTAAACTTGATAATTTAAATAGTTTTATTTATTTATAAGTTTAACCTAATATCTGAAAGATTTTATGGGCAAACAAACTCGTTAAATGTAAGTGTGAACTCGTGAAAATGCATATACTTAATAAAATTACCATTCACCCATTTTCATTAATTTCATTCACCCATTTTTATTCTCCCCACAGACATTATGGAAGCTGTCGTGAAAAACAGATCCATGACTGATTTCTTCATGTCCATAATTTCGGCATTCTCTGGAATTTATTATTAATTCCAGCAATAATAAAAACATCTCTGAAAAAACATTCACATGTCACTCCAAGCATTACTGCAGTCATAAAGCACACAGCCATAAACCCCTCTCCACTGGATCCACACATGGGTCAAATTTCACATACCACATGTTGGTCATAAAACCCCCAAAGACTTCCTGTCATAAAGAATGTCACAAAGGGTCATAAATCAAGGGTCATAAATCATTTTTGACACATAGTCCCCCATATGAACTACTTCTGGAATGCGTTCACCTTGAGAACTTCATCTTTGTTTCCAAACGCAATGACTTCAGTTTTGTCTTTGTTTAACTGAAGAAAGTTTTGGCACATCCAACTGTTGACTTCATCAATGCATTGGCACAGGGAGTCAATCTATATCTTTTATTTAGAATACATACAAATGTAATTTACGTCTTTTAGTTTGTCAAGAGATTTAAAGCCTAGTTTTTGAAGAGTGTGCATGTGTGAATGTGCTCTAGTCCGTAAGAACAAGCCTGTGATTGAATCTGGAAATAAATTCCATTTATTTCCTCAGATTCCATGTCCGTATTTCGTTTCGTTTCGTTGAACTTTTCATCATTTCATCATCCACCAGAAACATTAATTTATATTTAATTCAGTAATTCACACCACATGAAAATGTCTTATTTGTTACTTAATTTTCATTATTTTTTTTATGCAGAAAGATAATTATTTGGTGGGAATGCAACTGTATTGCTTATTCAATGTCTATGTCAGACCGTAAATCCACAAGAACTTTGCATTATTGCTTGCTTTGGTCTCTTCACTCAACAAGCCACCCTATAAATAATTTTCTAGATCCGTCCCTGGTCATGAATGGGCTATTTACAGACCTCTTTCACATGTTGTGATGACCATCACAGCTCAGACCTCAGTAAAACGTAAGCCCACAATATTTCTTCAGTTTGGCAAATGCATCAGTCCAGCTGAGTCCAGAACCACTGAGTCCAGGACCACTGAGTCCAGAACCACTGAGTCCAGAAGCACTGAGTCCAGAAGCACTGAGTCCAGAAGCACTGAGTCCAGGACCACTGAGTCCAGGACCACTGAGTCCAGAACCACTGAGTCCAGAACCGCTGAGTCCAGAACCACTGAGTCCAGAACCACTGAGTCCAGGACCACTGAGTCCAGGACCACTGAGTCCAGAACCGCTGAGTCCAGAACCACTGAGTCCAGAACCACTGAGTCCAGAACCGCTGAGTCCAGAACCGCTGAGTCCAGAACCACTGAGTCTAGAACCACTGAGTCCAGAACCACTGAGTCCAGAACTGCTGAGTCCAGGACTGCTCCAGGACCACTGAGTCCAGAACCGCTGAGTCCAGAACCACTGAGTCCAGAACCACTGAGTCCAGAACCACTGAGTCTAGAACCACTGAGTCCAGAACCACTGAGTCCAGAACCGCTGAGTCCAGAACCACTGAGTCCAGAACCACTGAGTCCAGAACCGCTGAGTCCAGAACCGCTGAGTCCAGAACCACTGAGTCTCTGGATGATCTTGTCTTTCACAGTCTCTAGTTTGGTGGATCAGTCTGGTTCCTGCACCTTCAGAGGAACCTTTTTTTGAAGGGGTAATAAAATAAATAATCAAAAATTATTTGTCAGAAAATTATTAAATGTTTTTATTTAACTTTTGTAACATTTTAATTGATTATTATATTATATCTATATCAACCGCTCACCCTCAAACTACTTTAAGTCTGTCCCATGACCAAAAATGGATAAAAAGGAGAAGGTAAAATGATAAGCTATTCTCTGTAAGTAAGTAAGTAAGTAAGTAAGTAAATTTTATTGTCATTGTGCAGTAGTACCATACAACGAAATTTGCTTGTGCATCCTCTAAGAAAACAATGCTCACATTCATATACACATTCACACAATAAATATAGTTAAAAATAACAGGGCATCCAACATTACACTTAAGTTCCATTACATAAAATCCTTTCCTATAAAGTGCAACTGTGCCGACTGGGAGGTAGGAGTGTATAATTATTCAGTTCTGCAATGGCCCTTGCGATGAAACTGTTCTGCAGCCTGGAAGTCCGTGCTCTAAGAGCCCGGTACTGCCTGCCAGATGGAAGCAGGGAGAAAAGATGGTTTGAGGGGTGTGTCTCGTCCTGTAGAATGTTACGTGCTCGGCGGAGGCAGCGGATCTTAAAAATATCATCCAGTCGGTTCAGGGGAAGTCCAATGGTTTTTTCAGCAGATCTTATAACTTGATCAAGAGATTTCCTGTCCTTCCCTGTGCTATTAGCATACCATGCAGAAATCCCATATGTTATGACACTTTCTATGGCACATTGATAAAAGATCTTAAGAAGCTCAGCAGGCTCCTTTTGAGTGTTCTTAAAAAGTAAAGTCGCTGTTGCGCCTTTTTAACCATAACGGTAGTATTTATCTCCCATTTGAGGTCCTCTGAGATCATGATCCCCAAGAATTTAAAACATGATACCTTTTCCACTTCCTCACCATTAATTATGAGGGGTTGAGGGTCCTCCTTACACCTTCTGAAGTCCACTATTATCTCCTTTGTTTTCTTAACATTCATGGTCAAATTGTTGTTTTTGCACCATCCTGTCAGTCTGTCAACTTCATCTCTGTATGCATTCTCATCGTCGTTTGAGATTTCTCCCACCACAGTTGTATCATCCGCAAATTTTATCATTGTGTTCGAGGGGTGGGTGGAGATGCAGTCATACGTGTAGATGGAATATAGCAACGGGCTCAACACGCAGCCTTGCGGTGCTCCAGTGCTGACGGACAGGCTTGAAGATCGGTATGAGCCCAGTCTCACTGTCTGTGGTCGATCTGTCAGGAAATCCTTTATCCACATACACAGGCTGCTGCTAAGACCCAAGTCAAGAAGTTTAGTGACCAGCTGATTAGGAATAATAGTATTAAACGCTGAACTATAATCGATGAAAAGTAGTCTCACGTATGTCTTCCCCTTGTCCAGATGTGTTAGCGCTTTATGGAGGGCTGTAATGATTGCATCTTCTGTGGACCTATTTTCCCTGTAGGCATACTGATGCTGGTCCAGGTTGATGGGAAGAACAGATTTAACATGCTTCATCACCAGCCTCTCAAAGCACTTTGCAGCAATGGGGGTGAGCGCTACAGGTCTATAATCATTCAAGGTGCTGATGTGACTTTTCTTAGGCACTGGAATGATAGTTGCTGTTTTAAAGCAGGTCGGTACGGTTGATGTGGCCAGAGACATATTAAATATGTCTGCAAAGACATCTGCGAGCTGGTAGGCGCATTCTCTGAGCACTCTTCCTGGGATCGCGTCCGGTCCCTCTGCCTTTCTAGTATTTACAGACCTAAAGCTGCATCTCACTTCCTCTGCTGTTACTGTAAGTGTAGAGTCTGTATCAGCAGGGGGGGGGAGCAGCTCCATTATCTGGCCCTGATGTTTCAAAACGGGTATAGAAGTGATTGAGCTCCTCTACCAAGGAGGCATTGATGTTTGTAGGTGGTTCACGGCTGGCCCTGTAATTAGTTATTTGTTGTATTCCTTGCCACACACGTGTTGGATCTTTATTGGTGAAGTGACCCTCTATCTTTTCCTTGTATGCTGCTTTTGCCTGCTTGATGCCTTTTTTCAAGTTGTACCTTGATGTATTATATAGTGCTCTGTCCCCAGATTTAAATGCTGTATTGCGCTCCCTCAGAAGGGCATGGACCTCCACCGTCATCCAAGGTTTTCTGTTAGGAGGGATCTTGATGCGTGTGTTGATAGTAATATTTTCAACACAAGTCCTGATGGAACAGAGAACAGTAAAAGCATATTCATTCACATCCTGATTAAAAAACAAAGTCCAGTTTGTTCGCTCAAAGCAGTCTTGTAGCTGTAGAGATGCATCTTCAGGCCACCTCTTAACAGTTCTCACAGTAGTCTTCTGCTTTTTAATGACAGGGCGATATGCCGGAATCAGGGATAGTGACAAGTGATCGGACTGGCCCAGGTGTGCGAGGGGGAAGGCTCTGTATCCCTTTTTAATATTAGAGTATACACAGTCCAGTATGTTATTCCCTCGTGTCGCACATTTAACATGCTGATAAAAACTGGGTAACACTGTTTTAAGATTAACATGGTTAAAATCACCAGCCACAATAAAAATGCCTTCTGGATAATTGTTTTGCTGTTTATCTATAGCTGTTAGTGCATGACCCAATGCTAAATTACGGTCTGCGTCTGGTGGAATGTAGACCGCTGTTACCACGGTGACAGTAAATTCACGTGGCAAATAAAAAGGTCTACACTTAACAACTAGCAGCTCTAGATCAGGTGAGCAGTGCTTATAAATAACAGTAGAATTTGTACACCAGTCTTTGTTCACATATATGCACAGTCCGCCTCCGCGGCTCTTACCCGAGTTCTCTGTTCTGTCACTCCGATGTAATGAGCGACCCGCTAGCTCAACTGCTGCGTCCGGGATCCCCGGGTGTAGCCAACTTTCAGTGATAATTATCACAGAGCTGTCCCGTGTGGTTGTCCGGCTTGATATGTCTAGATGTAGTTCATCCATCTTATTCCCCAGGGATTGGGCGTTCGCGACATACAGGCTAGGAAGTGGTGGTCTGTTAGGAGCCCTCTTTAGCCTAGCCAAGACGCCCGACCTGCAGCCCCGCTTTTGTTTTCGTTCCCTCCGCCGCCTCCGGCGCTTGACATTCGGTGTAACAATCCATGGGGACGCCGGTGCTCTGGCTATTCCCGGTAAGATATTATGCGAGTGTTGGAAGACACTCGTTACAGGAACTTTGCATATTCTCCCGATATACAATAATTCCTCTCTGTTGTAGATTATATATGGTGTAGCCCGGGAAGTCTTAACAACAAAAAATAATACAAACAGCAGCCACATAACGCATTGTTTTAAGGAGCACTGAGGCGCTGCGACTATGCGCGCCGCCATCTTAGACTTTAAGAAGTCTTTAATTTGATCAACACATTTAACAACGGTTACGTTTAACAACGGTTACATTTAACAACGGTTACGTTACATTAACGACCCGTTTGATTGTCTGGGACAGGTGTTTTTTTTTTGAAGGGGCAAGAGTGTGAAAGTGAATTTTACATGCCCGACCGGACAAATAGCTTAAAACTTTATTGATAAAAAATAACTAGGGAAGCATGGAAACCAGGGACGGATTATGACTTGTAAAGGCCCTGGGGCCAGTTATCTCCAAAGGCCCCCCCAGCCCCCCCTCAGTGCGATGATAAAATCGTTTTTTGATAAATATAATGCACAATGTTGTTGGTGAAGACAGGGCTGCCAAATCTCACGCATCGTGTTGACACTGTTCTCCGTTTTTTCACGCAATGAAAAATCCCGAAGCAAAGAGGCCACTGACACCAATAGACAAGACAAGGCAGATTACTTTTGATCAGACGCGGCGTCAGACGAGTTTGCCGGGGCTTCAGTCCCGAATGTATTTTCAAAAGTTGACTGACAAATATGAAACCGGACAATAGCCTAAAGCCCCGAAATCATAAGCTGCCTTATTTCTTTTTGCTTTGGCTTTGTCGCTGTCTCTGACTGGTGATTGTTGAAATCTCTCACACAGAGACGCACCACGTGAGTGATTTCAGCCTATCCTAGAATATCTCCAGGATTTGCGCGCAACAGTAAACAATCTCACAGCAATAAAAAAATTTAAAAAAAATAATGCAGTCATCACCGCCGCACAGTCCTCTGTCAGATGAGATGTTTTAGGCTATAAGCAGGGGCGTTTCTAGGTTTTAAAAACATCAGGGGCTGAGCCCGAAACGTCAGCGGCTGGGGTTATAAGATAACATGATTAATTCAGCCCTGGCACTGTAGCCACACCAGCCCACCAAGTTGGTTTCAGCAACTTTTTTCTTTCTTGAGTTGATCAATGTTTTTGGCACTAATCAAAGAAGAAAACCAACTTTTTCTAACTTCTAACTTTTAAAAAGAAAAAAAATTGCTGAAACCAATGTTTAATGCTAATATATAAATTGCTCATTTGCCTCTGGACACAAAAAAGATTGCACTGGTGTTTGATTGAAATGTAACATCTATGCAAAATAATCCTTGCACGATTTAAGGCCATTCCTGTATGGAATATGTGATTGTGTATTGTCAACAATAAGCAGAAACATTCTGCATTTCCATTTTGTACTGTGGATCATTCATTACAACATTTATCCCCATTCTCATGGTTACGAATCTGTTATCTGCTTGACAAATAATTTATGCTACTGCCCACTGACATGCTTTTAAAGCTATTGTTATCCAAATTTTTTGGCCTTCAAACACCTTAAAATGCACATATGGAGGTCCGAGAAATTCAAATTTTAGAATCCCCCTAATACCTCACATTTCAATGCACGTGTCTGTGTGGTAATATGGGCTGGTGTGGCAACAGTGCCAGGGCTGAATTTATGAACCAGTCTGCCCCCTGCATATAGGCCTGCAATATTATTCTCTGTATCGAATCATGTTATCTTATAACCCCAGACCCTGACGTTTCGGGCTCAGCCCCTGATGTTTTTAAAACCTAGAAACGCCCCTGCTTTTGATATGAAACATAGTCTCAGCTTTCAAATTATGTCAATTTTATTATGAAATTTAAACAATAAATACCGCTTTGGCGCTCTTTAATATGACGTGAAAGATCGCTGTAGCACCTCAGTTCAAGCGGCACATGAACTGATCTAAAGCTCTTCTTTAGTTAGTAAATAAATTCGAATGAATTACAACTTGCTGAAATGTATCACGTCTCATGTAATCACTCAATCATTGCTTCAACTACAGAAATAGGTCAATAAAACAACTGGAGAATAATGTCACGTAACGTAACATTTACCTCAGAAAAGCCATGACCACAGCATATAGCTAGAAAAATTAACTTGGCCTATAGAAAGGAGTATTGAGAAAGGAGTACCGGTAAATGGAGACAAAGCACCTGGGTGACGACCTTACACAAAGCATGCAAATGAAGTATACAGGTTTAGGAACCCGCCCTAGAGTTCAGAGTGTTACCAATCCTATGACAATCAGCATAACTATTCAAAGACTGGGACAGGGGCTCCAAGATCTATTAAAGACAGAGGGTGAGAGTCTCAGTAATCTGACTCATTTAACTTACAATAGAGAGAACAGGACTGGCAGAAATCTCTTGCTGGAAACTTTGATTAACAGCTGATATCATCATCATAACCTTAAATGTTAAATTCAATGTGCTCTACCTTAGATTTTCATGTCATGTTATGTTATGTTATGTTGTTATGTTATGTAAGGACATAAGATCAGCAGATCTTATACAGATTCTTAAATTTGTAACTCCACAGGGCCTTCATATTCACATAGGGCCCAACAGTAAGTTCCAGGGAGCCCTCATAGTCCAAGTGCCTTGTTTAAGAGGCCCTGTGTAGGCTATGGGACACATATATTACAGCATTAATAAACATTTGTTTTCATTGTTAATTGGTTTTCTGAACCAAACTGGATTGCGTGGCCTTAAACCCCAGGGCCCCCCCCCGGGCTTCTGGTAGTCAAGGGCCCCTGGGCACTGGCCCCATAGGCCCGGTCAGTAAATTATTCTTTTTCTATCATCTACTTACAGTGTAAAAAAGCGATTGATAATGGATAGTGTATATCTGGTAACAAGGTTGCACTGCTGTCTGTCTCTTTGTGAGAATTTTTTTAATTTATAACAACACAACAGCCATAACGCAGTACTAATCGGTGTTCTCGAGTAGGTGCGCTGAAGGCTATACGGAAACTCCCGAGTTGTAACAAGTTGTGCGTGTAGTGCACTGTTCTGCCTCGAGGCTCGTGGGTGTGTTTTCCTCTCTGGAGTTGTATTTAAGGCAGCAGTCAGATACATCTCTCTCTCTCTCTCTCTCTCTCTCTCTCTCTCAGACTGAAGCTGTCCATCAGATCCACCGCTGATACACACGTCCAGGTGAGTGTGTTTCTAATAAAGAGCGTTCGGAGCTCATTTGAAGACCTGTATTTGTGTTCATGTGCTTGTGGGTATAGGCCATTTTTACATGATATATTTCATTTAAAAAAATGTACTCAGAAATATTAAATGCCATTATGTTACCATATTTTTTAAACAGATATGTATTTTTTTTGTGTAACTTTGTAAGCAAGGAGTCGACAGGGCATCTAACATATGTATGGAGGGCAGACATACTTAAAGGTATAGCGGAGGATTTTCTTTTTCCGGGTGGGTAGTGTAAACTATTGGTCCACCTAAGTGTCAATCATTCTGGTGATATGTTTACGTAAGGCCGTCGTACGTGCTCGTCCCTTAGTTTTCGCTTTCTGCGCATGCGCACTTTCAGGTGTTTATGTGTGGTGAGCTAGAGCTCAGCCAGGGTCGGCGCCAGGACATACGGAACGAGGGGGCCTCGTTGTGTCACTGGGGGGGCATACCTCTCCCACCCTCAATAATAATATTACACCCACTTTTAATTAAAACAACAACAACAACCTCTATAAATCCATGATTGCTTGAATGATCAAGCACGTTAGGTGTTTTAGACGAATACAGATTATTATGAATAAAGAGTAGAAGTTGACTGAAAAAAAAAAATACTTAACGTCATGACGTACAGTCATATTTCAATCAATTACAAGCTGCTAGTGATGTAGGCCTAATTTATTTAATCGCCTGTCGCGAGTGAAAATGCAAAGTTGCAAAACTGATTTTATTCTAGTAAAACTAAACTAATTTACAAAAAAATATATATATATATATATTTTTAAATAGGCCTATATATCGTCGCTGTCGGGCGGAATCCTCGTATCAATCTCAGGAAATTAAAAAAAACGGCATATTTTTTGAGTTATTAAACACTGTATCGTTAAAGTTGGTATTATACCTTATATTGCTATCCTATACTGTTGTGTACCAACAACATTAACACAACATTTCCCCAAAATCATGTTTAATCGGAGATACGAGATTTATGACTTGGGAGCAGGGAGATACGAGGTTAATTTACGCTGATGTTGAACGGTACGACACAGACTTCGCTGCTGCCAGCAGTGTTCATCAAAGTCTGCGGTCGCGTTGAGCCTTTTGACAAGAGATAAGGCTTTAAGAGCCATTCAAATCTAATGATTGTCGTTACATACATCTTCCTAAACTTCACTTGAGTGATGCATGCAAGCAATACCAAAATACTAGGCTGTCTAAAATAGGCGGAAATTAATCTGCACGCAAACAAAGTCAGCGGTCGCGTTGAGCCTTTTGACAAGAGAAAAGGCTTCAGTAGTTAACCAAAGCTAACGATTGTGGTTACATACATCTTCCTTTACTCCATTTTAAAGGTTTAAGAGCTATTAAGTGAAGCAGAACAAAAAACGATGAGCTGACAAACGTTAGGCTGTCTAATAGGCGGAAATTAGACCAGTAGACCTACCTTTTTCTCCCATAAATAAACTAACGTTACTTGGGGTATTTTACATGCACAGTGCCAAGTTCGAGTCAGTAAAATAATAATAAAAACAATAATTTAATGCTGGTATCCAAAACACTTAATTCAATTCAAGTATTATATTAGATACATTTTAAAACTTCAATGCACACGTATAATAAGCCTAGTATAAGTAGGCTAGACGTTTAAAATACATCAATAACTGATATCATAGTTTAACACAGATAAAATCAGAGTTAAGGCTTGCTTTACGTGTTGCTCGACGAGGAGGACTTCTTAATCGTTGTGACTTTCAATCCTGAGGAGACAAAATGCCGCGAGGCTCCCGCCGCCGCGAGTGAAGAAGAGGTGGAGTTACGAGGATTCTCAGACAGTTGAAGTGTCCAATGGAGTTAAGAGATTTGCTCTCAAGCTATTTTCAACACTTTAGATTGGTTAAGAATTTGTAAAAATAACAGTACCACGTGGGGACTGACCAGTAGCATCGATTTGTGAAAAAATATGAAATTGACCAAATTTGGACATACGAGGTTTCCACCCGACAGGCGACAGCGACGATATGTAGTTAATTATATGTCAGGAATACGAGGGCATAGTGGAACCGTCACCGTGCCTGTTGCTGAGTCTCAACGGATGAAATCGCGCTCCGAGGCACTGTGGTGTGCTGACCAGAGGTGAGGGGGCACAGTAACCTAGGTGGCCGGGCCAGGCCCCCTGGGGCCCCCTCGTGGCGCCGACCCTGAGCTCAGCCATTCATTGAAGCTCGCCGTTTCACCGGGTCCTTTGAAAATGTCTGAGGGTCGCAAGAGAAAAAGTTTGTACGAACTGTATGAGAAGAAGAGAAAGGCCTCAGAAGAGAGAAACAAGATCAGAGTGTTTTTGGGAGATTGTTTCACACGATGGCGTGCGCTGAAAACACAGGTTGGGCTTCCCACTGATGCCTCAGTCGCGAAGTTTCTACTTGACAGGTAAAGTTTGGCATGCTATTTGGAGAAAAAGTGCAAATCTTCTTTTGGAAAGTAATCTTGTATGAGCGATGCCGACAGCAACTTGTAAACAGAGCGTGCACGAGGAGAACCTCGCACACGTTTAATAGGCGTTCCCTATCGGGAGCAAGTAGAGTGTTGCGCATGTGCATTTTTTCAAAAAGTGGAGAGGGCGGTTCTTATCTAAAATTCGGAAAGATCCTCCGCTATACCTTTAATGTACAGATGAAAAAGGATTTCTGGGGAAGTAATTGCATTCCTTATATTAAAAGGACAAGACGATATTGGATACAAATAAAGTGTTGTAGAAAAGACAAACAAATGAGCTTTTTGTTGAAATGTTATTTGCAAACATTAACAGGCACAGCAGCCTACAAGTCAAGTCAGCTTTATTTATATAACGCTTTTATAATGCAGAGTGTTTCAAAGCAGCTTTACGAAGATAACAGGAAAATAATACAACAAAGTTTGTTTCCAGAAGAAAATTGCATCATCGTCCACCTTAAGTAAGGCAGATCAATAGTATTTTTGAATATTAAATGTCCCCAACTAAGCAAGCCAAAAGCCAAGGCAACAGCACTTATATTTTCTCATACGGCACTTCCTGAACTCTCCGCTTTAACCCCGTAGCAAAATTAAATTTGAAATTTAATATGTAAAATGTCAATGCATTTCTGTATTTAAATGTACATTTTCCATAGCCTACCATGTTTGGAGCAAAATGATAATTCAATTTCATTAATATTATTTATTTTTTTGCTATTTCCAACACTACTTTTGCCAAATAATTTAAGCATATATTTTAACGATTTATAAGTTGCAAAATTAAAATGTATTACAGAAATTATTTGACATGTTTAAACAAACATTTTTGCAAAATTATCACTTAAATGTTGTTTTTCCTTATTGCATTTACAGTCACAGTTAAGACACTTGCGATTGCATTTTCATCAGGCTAAATATCCTGCAATGAATGGAGAATTGAAAATGCTTTGCAGCAGCTTACTTTACTCACAGAAATAATCTTAGACAAACTGTCTCAGATTATTGCTTGCTCTATCAGTATGGTTGAAGTTTTTTTTTTAAAGTCTCCATTAAGTTTTGCTACATTCCTTGCGGGACATATAATGAAAATGTAATCGCAAGTGTCTTAACTGTGAGTGTAATTGTAATATAAATAACCTATAAATGATAATTTTGCTATTTTTGCTTGAACATGTTAAACATATTTAATAATTTCTGTAATGCATTTTCATTTGAATTTTGCAACTTTTAAAATGTTAAAATATATATTATATGTTAACCTGTTAACCGTTGCCAGTGCGCCCGCGCACTGAAGCGTTTTTTTTTTTTTTTTTTAGTTCAAAGTTACTATCAGATTTAATGTTATACGTTGACAAACTATACATCATTAAAAAGATATAAGACTCAAGTTTCAGTATTTGACCACTATTGTATTCTGAGAAACTCATAGTGACAGTTATGTCTTAATTTGTGTCAGGAGTTATGAAATGAAAAAATGAGTCGATACCTTTAAAAGCAGTGTTGGAAATAGCAAATGTAATTTATATTATTGAATTTGAATTATAATTTTTCTCAAAACATTGCATATGGTATGAAAACTTAATTTAAATACAGAAATGCATTGTCATTTTGCAAATTATATATTGCTGCCCACATGCGTCCATAAAAGTGCCAAAGAAAACAGCAAATCACAACTATTACATACATACTGCTGCACTACAGTATATTTACACTGTTTACAGGAGTGCATCTTCAAGAGTGTGGGGAAAAATAGCTCAAAACCATATATATATAAAAAATAATATGATTAAGAGCAAACCATTAGCACTGAACATTTATTTATTTATTAATTGATTTGTTATCCTGTGTTGCAGGTTAAGGCAAAATGGCAGGCATTATTCCCAGGCGCAAAATAAAAGGTGTTGATTTCTGTGGATGTAGGACTCACTACTACATCATCCGCTCTGATCTCGGCTGCTATATGAGGTCATATAATTTCAAAGAAGGGTTAGACCTCAGTATTCATGCTCTGCACCCCGCCTGCCAAAATGGAGATCATTACATTGGTGACTATGATTGGTTTTACATCATTAAGGGTGATGAATACCGCAGAGTCAGTGACCTGACAGAAGACTATGATTCTTCAGTCTTCACCCTTCATCCCAACTGTCGGCGCGGAGACCACTATCTGGCAGCCTTTGGCTCGTTTTACATCATCTTCCAGGAGAAGGGCACTTACAGAAGAACATCAGACCTGAGTAATGACTCCAGTTCTGCTGAATATCCCCTGCATCCCAATTGCAGAGATGGTCTCTATTACTGGGGTCTGCCAGATCACTACTACTTCCTCAAGCCAGCCTCGAAGTGGGGAGTTGAATACTACAAAGGGACCAACTTTAACAAAGATGAGTGCACTGCTGTTTATTCTGTTCACCCCGATGTTCTGAACTTCCTGCCAGGAGGGCTGGCCAAAACCAACGGCCCCGCATTCGGCAAGTGGGTGAACATTAAAACTGCAAGTAATGAGAGTCCCACACCAATGACATGGAGAAGGAAAGTTACTAAAAAGGTTGGATACAATAAGGAGAAGATGTCCGAGATCACACACAACTGGAAGATATCAGCATCAGCCACAATCTCAGCTGGAATACTTGCAGAATCAATTGCAAAGTATCAGTTCACCTTTACGGCAGAATACGGAGGTTCAAGTGTGAACGCTGAGAAGGAAAACTGGAATGAAGAGACTATGGTGGAAGAGGAACTATCATGTGAGCTGAAGCCAAACGAGCGTGTGTATGTGTGGCAGTACCAGCTGGGTTTCGGATCAGAACCGGTGTTGTTCTGCCGGGATTTGAAGATTACCAATAAGCCGGACCCTCCGACTGAAGTCCCGCTGCCGCCTGCCTAAACACGGGCTTCAAGAAAATGCCTCTGACTTCTTAAGCAATTATTATATATCTGCTGCAAGCATTGCTTTAATTACAGTACATACAAAGTATAAAAGTAAGTAGTTTGATGCATAATTCATAAAAAGCTTGTTTTTTTTTATTTGCATTCTGTGTAAAACTTTTGGGCTTTATCTGTATCAGCATAATTAATAACCTACTGTTAATAATCGGCATTAAATAATTATATTAATCTTTATTAATTAATTTTGTATTCATCTTTTTGATCATCATAAGTTTTTTATCCATTACTTTGTGTCTTACACCCTTCCATGGTAGCACATCAATTAATTCATAGTTTATTATTAATAGTATCGTTAACACATGCAGAGACTAAATACACGTTAGTTAGTTCTTCATTCATTGTCACTGTAATTAATTATTTTTTTAATTATATTAGCTCATATGTAAAGACTTAATGTTTTTTAATACGTTGTTAAAGCGACACTATGTAACTTTTCAACCTTCATAATATATTTCCAAGACTCTTGTGATGGTACATCGACTTACAATAGGTTGAATGACACGTCTGCCATAGCCTGACGGGGTCTGTATCGCCTTTACTGGCACTATGTAACTTCGGGGTTCGGGTAGTAACCAGAGCACAAAAAGAACTACAAAATTCGACTGCTTTACGGCATACGTCACTTCCCCCACCACTTCCTCAAATGTGGACGTGAGAGGCCAACCAGCGTTTGTTTTCGGCTTTCGTGCGTATGTTTTTGTCATGGGGGTTGTTTACACCTGGCCACTTCATACGTTTTCTCAGATGGGATAGCTATCCGATCGTGAAAAGACCATTAAATGCCCTCCGAAACGCATTCAAGACGGATTTGAATCCAATCGCTCAAACCACTTCAGGAGGACGAAACTGGACAAGTGTAAATGCATCTGGTTGTTGAAACCACATGTAAATTGTACTCCTCCCAAAATTGCTAAAAAAAAACAAAACAAAAAAACGCGTGAGAGCGTGTTATAGGCTATATGTTATATCCAGATATGACGACGCTACTGGAACACGCATCACCGCAGATGAGCATCTATTCATAAGCCAACGTGCAAACTATCGCAAATCAAAGTGAAAGTAAATCGCAGATGCTTAACACACAATCATCATCATTAAAAGTAAAGAAATGAAATGATCTTACCAGGGCTGTTACTGCTCTCATTTATTGCGGTCTTTGATTTAGAAATTTTAGCTGATAATCAATAAAATGCAGCTCAATATCTGTTGCTTTCGATGACGTGCACTCCATTAAATGTGCATTAGCGTGGAAATTGAAGATACATTTATGTGACCAGGTGTAAATGGAATCATTTTGATAAATCATAGCTTGCCAAACGAACTAGTTTGCCAGCTGAACTCAGGTGTTGTGAGGTGTATTTATCACGTAGTCCTGAGGGATATCAGACGACGCTGTTGACGTTGATTCCTGCGATTATCATGAGAACAGTTTTCACTATCTCACATAATTATCAGGATATAAATAAGCCTAACGTAGAGGTTGTAAATAGTGTAAACGAGCACAATTTGCAAACTATTATGATAAACTGCAATAATCATGTCTAATGACATCATAACGGCCAATGTTATGAAATAATGCGACGTACATTTAACTTTATTGATGTTATCTGGCATTTTGTAATGTTTACATTACAATAAAAACAACACAAATTAAATTATACAGTAGGCCTAGACTATAGACTATTTACATGTGATTTAGCTGCAATCGTGTAAAAACGTTAGCTATAATATAATTACGACAGTGCAAGACTTCCACAGCGACTCTAGGGGTCGCTGTTTGACAAAAACACAATTTTTACTTAGTGTGGCTTTAATAACTTGATAAATACACCTATCTGATGTATTTTAAACCATGTATTAAAGTTGTTAATGTTCATCAAAACATTAAGAAGTTATTAAATCATAGTAAATAAATGCTCATGTATAAAGGGAATTGATGCAAATTTAAGGTTTAACTGTCATCTATGTGTCCTCTTTTTATTCTTTTAATTACATTTTAAATCAATTTGAATCAATGTTCTTCTTATTTCCTATTCACTTGTTGGGATTTGTTTATAATTCTTTTTAAATCCTTTTTATGTAAATCACTTTGAATAATCAGTGTATGAAATGTGCTATATAAATAAACTTGCCTTGCCTTGACTTTTGTGTGACTTAATCTAAAGTGAGAACTATTGAAGGTATAATGCATATGTCTTTTCAGCGGCCTGTGAAGTTAACTTAATTTTTAGAATTTAGTTTCAATTCTACTTTAGCTCTGTGCTTAAAGGGATACTTCACCTCTGGGAAGATGAATGTGTATTTAAAATAGGTCATTTAAGTAGAAGAAATGTGAAGAAACTTTTGAATTTGGAGCTTTCTAGACTGAGAAAAGCCAGAAAATGTATTTTGGCTTATGTGGATGAAAGACAACAACTCCCAGAATGCACTTGCTTAAGCGTATGTAGCCCAATGCTTTTTAATATAATGATTAATGACATTTTTAACGGAATAGATCAGAGAATGGGTAGAGCACTATATGCTGATGATGGGGCATTATGGGTGAGAGGAAGGAATATTGACAACCTGAAGGTTAAGATGCAGTCAGCAATTGTTAAGGTTGAAAAGTGGTCATGTGAGTGGGGTTTTCATCTATCTATAGAAAAGACACAATTTATATGTTTTTCCAAAAAAAGAACGAATCCTGCTATAGAACTTAAACTGTATGGGCAGCATCTTAAACAAGTGGATAGTATAAGATATTTGGGGGTATTGTCAGTGTTGCCAACTATTTTCAAAGGAAAGTAGCTAACGCCTCCCCTAAAAGTAGCTAAATGTCGCTAGATGACGTCATACATCAATTAGCATATTCATGACGTCATCGCGGCGTACTTGCGTTCTGCCTGCCTAATGTTTTTTCTCATTAAAATCATGCCTACATACTATATTTTAATATAACTAACATAACATAATATAATATAATATAGGCTATATAGCTGAATGTCCAATAAAGCTGTTCTCATTTACTATATTTTTTTTGTCAGACGAACGAGTAGATTGAATGACTATTTTTTATATGTGTAAAATTATCTGAACTGGGTGAACTAAAGCACTGTGATAGTGAGTAATACAAGTAATAAGCACAAGAAAAGAAAGGAAAATAAAATGCTCAAACTAAATTCTTTAAATATAAAACAAAAGATAAGTGATAAGTCCGTCCGTGGAAACAACACTGCTCATTCACGTCAGTTAGCTGCCGTGCTGCTGCCCTCAGCCATTCACAGAACAGGGAAGACGCAGAGAGAGGTGTGTGACGGCAAGGAGAAAGCAAATCTCGCGCTCGCAGGACTCATGCTGGCAACATTTGGAGGTTACTGAGGTTTGTTCAAAAAGTAGCTAGATTAGTCGCTAGTCGCTTTTTTGAAAAATTGTCGCTAAAGGGGTCTGAAAAGTCGCTAAAAATAGCGACAAAGGCGCTAAGTTGGCAACACTGGGTATTGTTTGATGTTAAGCTAAATTTTAAAACGCACATTCAGAAAATGATAGATAAGTGCAAAAAAAGGCATAAATATACTGAAGTGTTTAGCAGGGTTTAGCTGGGGAGCATCAGGCATATCCCTTAAAAGGATTTATACTGCATTGATTCGTTCTGTATTTGATTATGGAAGCATAGTTTATAGCTCAACAAATAAAACCTTAATGCAAGAATTAGACAGAGTACAGGCCAAGGCACTTCGAATATGTTGTGGTGCGTTTAGGACAACACCTATCCCATCATTACAAATAGAAGTAGGAGAAATGCCGTTAGACTTAAGGCGATTACAACTTTCCATGTCTTACTGGATAAATCTGCAAGGTCATGAAGAAACACACCCTACAAAGAAGGTGTTATTAGAATGCTGGGAGTATGGGCATCCACTATGCAGTTTTGGGTGGCATGGGAATAGGCAGGCAAAAGATATGGAAATTGACAACATTGCTTGTTGCAAAACTGTTAACATACCAACAATCCCACCATGGATGTTTTGTTATCCCAGGGTAGATTTGGAAGCTAAAAATATAATTAAATCAGGGATATATCAAAACGTTCAGCAATATATTGACATAAATTATGATGACACAGTTCAGATTTTTACAGACGCATCAAAAGATCAGACTGGGAAAACAGGGGTTGCAGTTCACATTTTAAAGTATAATGTAAATATTAAAAAAAGGACAACAGATCATCTGGCCATTTTTACAGCAGAAATGGTAGCAATAATCCTGGCTTTACAATGGGTGGAAGAAGTAAAACCAAATAAGGTGATTATATGTTCAGACTCAATGTCCTCAATAGAATGCATTCAAAGTGGAAAATCTACATGTAGACAGGATCTACTAGATGAAATTAATCAAATTAATTTTATAATAAGTCAACAAAGCATAAGCGTAGGATTTATATGGGTTCCTGCACATAGGGGAGTGAAGGGCAACGAGAAGGCAGACATGCTGGCGAAGGAAGCAATTACATCAGAACTGGTTGAACTCGATATTAAATTAAGTAGGTCAGAAATTAAAAGTATAATTAAGAACAAAATTAACATAAAGTGGCAGGAGAGATGGGATAAGGAGGGAAAAGGCAGACATTTGTATAATATACACAAAAAGGTTACAGCTAGAAAATTCAGTGGATTGGAAAGACAGGAGGAAACATGGTTTTCCAGACTGAGGATGGGACGTACAAGTTTAAATAGTGGATTACACATAATAGGGAAACATCAGACTGGACTATGCATAAATTGTGGAGTAGTAGAAAATGTAAAACATATACTTATAGATTGTACACAATACACCAGAGAAAGGGAGAATATGAAGAGAGCAATAGAGAGTTAACCATGGGAAATGTATTGAGTGTAACCAGCACACAGTCCACAGTTAGGGCAGTTATTAATTATCTTAAAGAAAGCCAACTAGCAAGAAGAATTTAGTTATTTATTTATTTATTTAATAATATTATTACAAGTTTGAGGAGCTATAAGAGTGGAAGCTGGAGGAGCTGAACACGCAGCGCCAGCTGAAGCTTTATTTATTGTTTATTTAGTTACTTTTTTTTTTTTTTTTTTGACATCCCTATGTGATCACACCTCAGCCCAGTAGATGGCGGTAATGCACTTTGACTGCAAACTGCCAATAAAATTATAGAAGAAGAAGAAGAAGAAGAATGCACTTGCTTCGCTGCCTTAGGAGGCCACGCCTACCGGTAAGAGTGAGCAGTTGAAAACAACAAAGCTAGCCTACGTGATGAGTTTGCGAGGGATTTAGAGATCGTCCAAAATGTCCGGGATTCGGCTTTTGCGTTCTACTGTACAGTCGCCATTCATCATGTTTACTGTGGCGAGCAGGACGAGGCTGACGGCCGCGGGAGAACGGCGCGAGGCCGGTGGCAAGATTACTGAGGTCTCGCTCGCATCTCTCACGGAGGAGCGGGAATTTTTCTTAGCAATGGTAAAACGCACATCAACCGATCACTTGTTTAGCGTTCATGTAAACACTACATTAAGATTCACCAATCGGAATGAATTCAGTTAGATTGAAAGGTGTGCATGTAAACAATGAATGGTGACCGCAGAAAGCAAAAGCTGAATCCCGGACATTTTGAACGATCTCGCCCGCCGGACAAGTCCGGGAAAAGGAGGATGGTTACTTACTCAGCTTTCTCCTATTATTCAGCTTTCTCCACAGAACAAGAGCCTGCTAGCTTAGCTTCCAAAGAAAGACGGCTGACACTGCGTGTACATTCTGTGAGTGAGATCCCACCCTGTATGGGCGGGCTGAAAACATGCGGAACAACGCCATCTACTGGCTGTAGTCTTTAGCCTCTGGCCAGAAAATCCTCCGATGACGCAAAATGACGATTTCCAGACAAAAAATACATAAATCTGTTGTCTCAGGGGGATATGAGGGTGGAAAGCATGGTAATTCGAAAATACTACAGGTTTTCTACTAATACAAAGCTTAATGCTAAATCCTGAAGTATCCCTTTAATCTGACTCCAATTTCAGTTGATTATCAAATGTAGATCGTGTATCTTTTTAGAAAATAATCATAAATATTGATTATGATATAATTTAGATCTTTCTGGGAATAGATTATTCTGGGTACGTTCATTAAGGGACCTGATGTCGCTTTGAGAGGAGAGGAGAGAATGATCAGATATCTTGAAGAGACACCACCCAAAAAGGAGAACAGAATCCTCCTAACAATTTAGAAGACATTTAAAATGATACCAAACATGAAAGGGAATAAACAATAGATTCACAATATACATCATATGTGATGTATAGATATTCTCAGTGAACTTTTAGTGACTTGAATCAGAGGGAAAGGAAAGGAGTTTCCTTCTTTTTTTGTAAGTTTTCTTCTTTTTTCAATTATTTATGTTTTAATTATTGTTGAGCTGCAGTGACTGCATTTATTTTAATTCATTTTTTTTTTTCAATTGCTAAACAACAGTGAGCACAACTGGAGCTACATGTGCAAAACTCTAACTACAGTCTGCACTACCATCAGTCACCTGAGCTAAACAGTTCACATCGCCTGCAAAACTCACTCCAAGCAACACAACTCTTAAAGGTATAGCGGAGAATTTTTTTTACTTCCGGGTGGATCACCTATACTATTGGTCCTCCTAATTGTCAATCATTCTGGTGAATCAATCAAACTTGTTCAAAAAGTGGAGAGGGCTGGTCTTATCTAAAATTCGGAAAGATCCTCCGCTATACCTATAACACATGGCTCAAAACAGGCTCAGTGCAGCCAAACACTATGCACAACCCTCACTGAGATAACACACACTGTCACTCAGAACACACTGAGAGGAAAAACACTAGCATCAAACACCAATACAGAAAATACTAACTTTTCATCTTTACAGTTTGAACAATTTCAGTGACTTCATACAAAGTAATATTTTCTTCAAAGAAAAGAGTGACATTCTTTCACATGATTTATTTACATTTTTAGAACATAACAATTCTTTAAGGTAAATGAAAATGAGCAGTTTGCTTCAATAGTCTGTAGTAATTTACGGAATTACAGTAATGAGAAAAAAGGTAGAAACTAAAAGTACATACTGTAATTCAAACAAATAATTGAGGGGCTAATCCTGCCTCTCTAGCATCAGGCCACAGGTTTTCATCAACATCACATCTAATGTTCTCTCTTGCCATGCACCTGCATGGGGAAGAACCTTCTGGAGTGCCTTATCCATCCCTGGCAATCCTCTGGACTCGTGTCCTCACATCCGGCACGCATGGCTTCCAAAAGAGACATTTGGTCATGTGGGTGGTGACCAAACACTTTCCACCTCCACCCATAAAAAAAAAAAAAAATATAGAAATATATTTTAAAGTGTCAAAAATATATGTGGCATATTCCAAATACATTGAAATATATTTGGATTGTTGGTCACTTATATTTATCATTTTGAAATATATTCTGAAATATAACAAAACTATATGATGTTACAGTAAGTGTGAAATATATTTACATACAGTATATTTACATATATTTAACTAAAATATATTTATTGGGCCAATTTCGAATATTTGCATAGGGGAGCGCGGGGCACAACCTAACGCGGGGTTAGTTGTAACACGCTTGTTTTAAATACTTCCGCACATGCTTGGATGACGAAACTTTGTTTATTTGCTAGTTGCCATATCAACACTATATAGGAAAAAAAATCCGCCAAAATGATTTTATTTTTGGAAGATATCCATACACATTTATTAAACCATAGCAAAAGTAAATTTCTTACTTAAGTTAATTTTTCATCTCTATTTTTTGTGTTTATTTAAAATAAGACAAATCTGATATTATTTTAATCTCCAAGATGTTATTTAACAGTTGAGATAGTTCTTTAATGCTTCGCTAACTAGCAGAAGACACTAGCCGGGTTTAAATCCCAGTTGTGCAGGCGGGGGCATGTTGTCACACTGCGTTACAATGTGCCCCTATTAGAAATATGCTATTATATTCTATACTTTTATTAATTTTATTGAGAAAACGTGAGAAAAAGGTGAATAAAGACTGAGTCAATGTTCAGAAATTACTAATTATTTATTTGTTTTGAACTATGTTGTAGCTGTGTTTTCCTGTGTTCTAGTCAAAACTCAAAAATGATTTTATATTTAATTATTAAAAATTGCCATTATTTTATATGAAAAAGTTTTTTAATTGTATTTTATTTAGAAAATATTTTAGTTTGTTTTGTATATTTTTTTTATTAGATCAGATAACATTTTAAGCTGTTTTATGGTCACGTTACAATGTACCCCTGCACATGTTACAATGTACCCCACCTATGGGGCATGTTGTCACATTTCACTTCCATTCTTTCGGGGTATATCAGGAAAAAAGTATATACTGTATTAATAAAACAAAAACACATAATTGTAGTAGACATGTGGGAAATTAATGTGGGAAAAAATAAATACTCTGAACCATAAGTCGATTTACACAAACTGAGAAAGTCAAAAAGCGTTAGGTTGTGCCCCGCTCTCCCCTATATTCCAAAAATATATTTCAAATATATTTATTTTGTGTATGGGAGCGTTTCAGCTGAGATTGTGTTTGAAAGGCACAAGGCTGAGATCTATTCTGTTCTAAATGTGTGGTTCACAGTTTTGACAGCAGTGTGTTAGCATTTGAGCAAAGTGCTGTAAATCCACAGTGTTGTGCAGGTTGTGGTTAAAGTCATGGGATAAGTGTGTAGAGTTTTGAAAACTGTGTTCAAGCAATGAAAAACGAACTAGAGTTTGGTCCACATGAACTGCTGCTGTGCAGACTGGAGTTAGAGTTCTGCACATGTGACTCCAGCTGTGCCCACTGTCGTTTAGCAATCGAAAAAAAAACTGTAAGTATAATTGTAACTTTGTATAAGAAACCTTATTGTTAAGAAAAACACTGTAAAGAGTTTTTATAAGAAACCCTTGAATCTGGTTCATTAGAAAAGACACTGAGACTTGTTTTTATAAACACGTTTATTAAGAAATGGTCATTAAGAAAGACACTGAAACTGTTATTTTAAAGTTCTTTATTACGAAAATGGTTTATTAAGAAAATACACCACAACTGTTGTTTGTAAAAACATTTATTAAGAAAATGGTTTATAAAGAAGAGACACTGCAGTTGGTGATGTAAAGTCATTTATTAAGAAAGTGGTTTATAAAGAAGAGACACTGCAATTGGTGATGTAAAGTCATTTATTGAGAAAATGGTTTATATAGAAAAACAGACCACACTGAATGTTGTAAGCATTTATTTATTACAGCAGAGTAGAGAAGAATTGAACATGTATTAGAAAGAGCTTTGCAAAAGAAAGGAGAAAAATGCAGTCATTACCGTCTATGTGTTGCGGACGAGATCCAGAAGATCCAGCGATGAAGAAAAGGTCCAGAAGGAGGAGGACGAAGAGGCGAAGAGCTTTATATGCGGAAGACCTGAGGGGCTTTCCAGAAATAATGACAGTTCAAGACTTTGGGCTCGACCGATTGGCTGGACAAGACTGAATGTTTGCAGAGGGAGTTTCCAGGAGGAGAGACTTCTGAACATGTGAAACAGTTAAAGGACTTTAAAAAGGACTGGAATGACACGTCCATCAGACGCTGATTCACCGGTGTTTGATGCCTTGCCATTGCGCCTCCTGCAGTTAAAGCTTGTAAATTATTTGGTTTTTATTTACTTTTATTTTTATTTTATATATTAGTACCTTTGATGTAAACTAGTTAACCTGTATTTAATAAAAATATATATAATTGAAATTAAGTCTTCTGTGATCTAAATATAAGTGTGGAAATTCAAATGCTTATTATTTAGGACAGATTTGACTTACTTTACCTAACCTGAGAATAATTAAAATAAGGTTAAAGGTGTTTAAAATTACGCACCATAAAACAATATATATACAGTATATATATATATTAGTATATAGGATTTATATTACTCTGGCCATTCAAATATTGTTATAATTGTGAAAATGATTTGTAGATGGTAAGGAAAGACAACTTAAACTTTTAAATTACAATTAACTTTTTCTGCTCATGATGAAGGCATTTTGAGTATACATTGTTTGCTTGCTTTTAGTAGATAGTAGTTTTAGTAGATACACCTACTTATGTTAAGCAACAAAAAACAATGATTTCAAGAGGAAAACCCTGAACCCCCCATACAGTATCTTTTGTCACATGGCCGTCTGATATACATAGGTATCTAAATGTAAAAGTAACAATAGCCTAGTAAAACATCTGGGCCCGTATTCATAAAGAATTTTTGTGCAAAAAGTGGCTCCTAGCGGCCAAATTCTAAGAAAATTCTCAGAGTCATGACGTTTTCTTAGAATTTCCCCTAAAAGTGACACGAAAATCCCAGTTAATATAAAAGCTATTCCTCAAGATTCCTAGCGCTTAAAAGGGCTCCTAAGGCGAGATCTGCTAAGAGCAGGGAAGAGGACTTTTAGTGGCTTAGGAGTTCCCCTAAGCAGCTGTTCCTCGTAACATACCTTTATGTTAGTTCACAAACTGGGCCAGCAACAAGCCTTGCTCCTCAGTCCAGTTCGGCTTGCGATTCCTTTTTTTCTCCATTTTCTGTGTTTGTAGGATATTTGTTAACAAGCCTTCATAAATAGACCAGCCAGCAATCACAGACATTGATAAAAGCTGAGCCGTGTTACCCTCGTTAAGACCACACTGAGTTGTAACGTTGCAATTTCTACTTCATTAAGGACAGCCCCTTGAGATAGGCCATCTTGTTTTCAATGGGGTCCATATGGGAGTGAAAGTACAAAATATGCCAGCTAGGATATTAATATGAGCAAATAAGACACGAATCATTATTTGAACAGGGTGTAATGAGCTTAAGTTTTCACATATTTTAGATTCTAATGTTAGGCTATAACCCCTACAGCTTACTATTCATTTTCCAGATATTTTCTTGAATGTGAAATATTATTTACAATTACAGTCTGCATAAGATTAGAGTGTATAATTATGTTTATTGATTTGAGGGTACATCCTTTGCTTATTATCACCAAAAGTTCATTTTCATCAAACTTGTAGGATCAACCAATCACGGCTTTTGAAATGATGACTCATACCTAGCAACGGGGTCAACCACACCTCCTCACTAAGAGGATTTTCCATCCATTCCTTGCTCAGAGTTCACTAAAAATGTTCTGGAATCACTTCTAAGCTAAAACTCCTGGCTAGGAAGTTTTAGGTTAAGTTAGGAGCTCTCTGAGAGGATTCTCAGAATCTTTAGGGATCCGGACTCCTCACCCCTAATCCTAAACAAGTATTTTCAGTGCATAGCATATACACGCAATAAAGTCTCCGTCTTCCCGACAGTACACAATCACTCGGGCGTTTAGTCGACACAGTAACAGGAGGACAGTGCAGTGATGTGATATGGCCTGTTGAGCCTTTTTTATTTGTTTACAAAGGTCCTAACTGGTAGTTTTGCCTGTTATGGAATGTATTACTATTTATGTCTGAGCCTAATGTTAATATTTTTTGAAGTGCAATTTTGTTTACATCCATTGTATTTATTGTTTTTGGTATTTATTCGAGTGAATTTTTTTGTTAACAGACACTGAGAGTCCATTGCTTTTATTGTTTTTGGTTGTTTTGTTCATTTTTTGGGGGATATTTAAAATGTCTTCCGTTTTTAATGTTTAATATTCTTAAGAAATAAAAGTTTATAGATCTCTGAAAAGTTGTACCTGCATTATTATGCCATTATCATTATATTAGATGAAAATGGTCTCAGAACGACAATATTATCGTTTATCGCAATAATTTCTTGAACAATTTATCGTCCAGCAAAATTTGTTATCGTGACAGGCCTACGCACACACATATATACACACACACACACACACACACACACACACACCGCTATCATGGTCTGTCAGGGTTTGTACAAGGCGCTCAAAGTACTTGAATTTTACTTTTTGAAATGTAAGTCCTGGGAAAACCCTTGAAAACAGCCGTATTTACGAAGAGGTGCTTGAAAACTGCGTGACTTATTTAAATACAATATATGAAATTTTATAATAAAAAATAAAAAAATACAATCTTTTCATGCAAAATGAACGCTGCAGCCCGTCTGATAAACCCCCATCAGGCCTTTTCTCGATAAGTACGCCAACATCATAATAGAAAATGTTATTGATTGAACTAGAATAGTCATTATAAACGTTGCAATTAATATATATATATTATTAAATGCGTTGTATTTTGGATACCTCATATCTGTAATTTGGGTTTAAAAAATACTAAAGATATTGCTTGAGTGAAATCTGATTGTAGTGCTGGAAAACCAAAAATAGTAGTTGAAAGTCTTGGAAGTTCTTTGAGGTATCTGTACGAGCCCGGTCTGTTGTGCGTACGCACGCTGATCTGTGTGTGTGTGTGTGTGTGTGTGTGTGTGTGTGTGTGTGTGTGTGTCCAGTACATGGAGGAGCTGGCGGACGCTCTGAACTACTGTCACGAGAAGAAGGTGATCCACCGAGACATCAAGCCTGAGAACCTCCTGCTGGGCTTCAGAGGAGAGCTCAAGATCGCAGACTTCGGCTGGTCCGTCCATGCGCCGTCGCTACGGTAACACACACCCCATAATAATACGCTTCTACAAACTCAAGGTCACTTTACAATATGATGCAAAGAAACGGTACAGATAAACTGAATGGGTGACATAATTAAACTGAAAAGATAAACATGACAAGATTCAGATCATAAAAACAATAAGCAAAAGGATGTGGGTTTTAAAAACGTGTAATGATGGAAGGTCGCAAATGTCTTGGGAATATTATCCCTGGGAGTTACCGTTACAAGACCATGCAGTGCTTTGAATTTGTGCTGCTTCATACACCTCATAACACACCCGAACGCGTGTGTGTGTGTTTCAGACGCCGCACCATGTGTGGCACGCTGGACTACCTGCCGCCGGAGATGATCGAGGGACACACACACGATGAGAAGGTGGACCTGTGGTGTATCGGCGTGCTGTGCTACGAGTGTCTGGTGGGAAACCCCCCGTTCGAGACGGCCAGCCACACCGAGACCTACAAGCGCATCACCAAGGTCTGTCCACAAACACCTTCCTGACACGGCCTCTTACTTCTAGACATGCACACACATGAAAATTGAGCCGATACTTTTTTTCGTTTTTTGCCAGTCACATCAGCTTTAGAGAGCTTGTGCAGATCCCGAGTAATGGGAATATGTGTATTAGGGATGCACCGATATTCACATTTTGGCAGATACTAATAATTCTTTATATTTGAAAGCCGATAACCGATATATTGGCCGATAAATCTAAATTCAACTTTTGAGAGCCTGACGACAAAAAATAAAAAGTATAACATTCTCATTATAATTTTTATGAAGCCTATTTGACAAAATACATTTATCGGCTTTAATATATCTGCCAAATTTTATTATCTGCTAAAAATGCATTTCTTTTTTTATGAACAAGCCCTTGCCGTCAGTCAGCAGAAACACTTCAAGATCTGAGCGCCGGTTCTCAAAATTCTTATGGGTTTTTTTTTTTTATTTCTTAGACAATTTTTAAAAAATTGCTTTCAAGTGCAAATTCTTAATTCCATAACAATTTTGTTTTTCTTAAAGAGAAATTTGTCATTTCATTATAAAATTTGACTCGTTTCTGCCAAAAGTCGCATTAGCTTCAGAGAACTCCTGCACATCCTGAGTAATGTGTGTTCATATGCTTATTTAACCCAATAAATGCAGTATATCTCACCTACGATTAATTGGAGGTTATGATGATTTCTGAACTTTTTTTTTTTTTTTTTTTTTTTTTTTGAGAATGCATAGTATATTTGACTGCTGTTTTATTATTTTGTAGCTTTTGTTCTGGATGTTTGTTGAATACCCTGTTCACGTTGAGGTCCGTGTGTGTGTCTCAGGTGGATCTGCAGTTTCCTAAAGTGGTTTCTGACGGCGCTCGTGACCTGATCTCGAAGCTGCTCCGCCACAGTCCCTCCATGCGTCTGCCGCTCAGGAGCGTGATCGAGCACCCGTGGGTCAAAGCAAACTCACGCAGAGTCCTGCCGCCCGTCTACAACCCACAGGCCGTCGCACACCACTGATGACATCAGCGCAAGGACCTGAGTGAGACACTCGGATCCGCTGGTTCACTTCACTGGTGCTGTGCTGTCACACTTAGTCAAAAACACCTGTTTTTGGTGGGGGGGGGGGGGGTCTTTGACCAAAGATCTCTGACTGTTAATGAGTCTGAGATGTTTAATGTAAACGAACTGTAGAGTTTGTTCTCTTCCCTTTTACACTCTTGTACAGCTGTAGTTCTCTGCTCATATCCATGTGGTTTTACTGTCTTATATGAATGTTTCTTGGTTTGACTCTCTGGATCAGCAGAAGTGACGTGAGCAGTCTCTGGATCAGCAGAAGCGACGTGAACAGTCTCTGGATCAGCAGAAGTGACGTGAACAGTCTCTGGATCAGCAGAAGTGACGTGAACAGTCTCTGGATCAGCAGAAGCGACGTGAACAGTCTCTGGATCAGCAGAAGTGACGTGAGCAGTCTCTGGATCAGCAGAAGCGACGTGAACAGTCTCTGGATCAGCAGAAGCGACGTGAACAGTCTCTGGATCAGCAGAAGCGACGTGAACAGTCTCTGGATCAGCAGAAGCGACGTGAGCAGTCTCTGGATCAGCAGAAGCGACGTGAACAGTCTCTGGATCAGCAGAAGCGACGTGAACAGTCTCTGGATCACTAGAAGTGACGTGAGCAGTCTCTGGATCAGCAGAAGCGACGTGAACAGTCTCTGGATCAGCAGAAGCGACGTGAACAGTCTCTGGATCAGCAGAAGCGACGTGAGCAGTCTCTGGATCAGCAGAAGCGACGTGAGCAGTCTCTGGATCAGCAGAAGCGACGTGAGCAGTCTCTGGATCAGCAGAAGCGACGTGAGCAGTCTCTGGATCAGCAGAAGCGACGTGAACAGTCTGTGGATCAGCAGAAGCGACGTGAACAGTCTCTGGATCAGCAGAAGCGACGTGAACAGTCTCTGGATCAGCAGAAGCGACGTGAACAGTCTCTGGATCAGCAGAAGCGACGTGAACAGTCTCTGGATCAGCAGAAGCGACGTGAGCAGTCTCTGGATCAGCAGAAGCGACGTGAGCAGTCTCTGGATCAGCAGAAGCGACGTGAGCAGTCTCTGGATCAGCAGAAGCGACGTGAACAGTCTGTGGATCAGCAGAAGCGACGTGAACAGTCTCTGGATCAGCAGAAGCGACGTGAGCAGTCTCTGGATCAGCAGAAGCGACGTGAGCAGTCTCTGGATCAGCAGAAGCGACGTGAACAGTCTCTGGATCAGCAGAAGCGACGTGAACAGTCTCTGGATCAGCAGAAGCGACGTGAACAGTCTCTGGATCAGCAGAAGCGACGTGAACAGTCTCTGGATCAGCAGAAGCGACGTGAACAGTCTCTGGATCAGCAGAAGCGACGTGAACAGTCTCTGGATCAGCAGAAGCGACGTGAACAGTCTCTGGATCAGCAGAAGCGACGTGAACAGTCTCTGGATCAGCAGAAGCGACGTGAAAAGTCTCTGGATCAGCAGAAGCGACGTGAACAGTCTCTGGATCAGCAGAAGCGACGTGAACAGTCTCTGGATCAGCAGAAGCGACGTGAACAGTCTCTGGATCAGCAGAAGCGACGTGAACAGTCTCTGGATCAGCAGAAGCGACGTGAACAGTCTCTGGATCAGCAGAAGCGACGTGAACAGTCTCTGGATCAGCAGAAGCGACGTGAACAGTCTCTGGATCAGCAGAAGCGACGTGAAAAGTCTCTGGATCAGCAGAAGCGACGTGAACAGTCTCTGGATCAGCAGAAGCGACGTGAGCAGTCTCTGGATCAGCAGAAGCGACGTGAGCAGTCTCTGGATCAGCAGAAGCGACGTGAACAGTCTCTGGATCAGCAGAAGCGACGTGAACAGTCTCTGGATCAGCAGAAGCGACGTGAACAGTCTCTGGATCAGCAGAAGCGACGTGAACAGTCTCTGGATCAGCAGAAGCGACGTGAACAGTCTCTGGATCAGCAGAAGCGACGTGAACAGTCTCTGGATCAGCAGAAGCGACGTGAACAGTCTCTGGATCAGCAGAAGCGACGTGAACAGTCTCTGGATCAGCAGAAGCGACGTGAACAGTCTCTGGATCAGCAGAAGCGACGTGAAAAGTCTCTGGATCAGCAGAAGCGACGTGAACAGTCTCTGGATCAGCAGAAGCGACGTGAGCAGTCTCTGGATCAGCAGAAGCGACGTGAACAGTCTCTGGATCAGCAGAAGTGACGTGAACAGTCTCTGGATCAGCAGAAGCGACGTGAACAGTCTCTGGATCAGCAGAAGCGACGTGAACAGTCTCTGGATCAGCAGAAGCGACGTGAACAGTCTCTGGATCAGCAGAAGTGACGTGAGCAGTCTCTGGATCAGCAGAAGCGACGTGAACAGTCTCTGGATCAGCAGAAGCGACGTGAACAGTCTCTGGATCAGCAGAAGCGACGTGAACAGTCTCTGGATCAGCAGAAGCGACGTGAGCAGTCTCTGGATCAGCAGAAGCGACGTGAACAGTCTCTGGATCAGCAGAAGCGACGTGAACAGTCTCTGGATCACTAGAAGTGACGTGAGCAGTCTCTGGATCAGCAGAAGCGACGTGAACAGTCTCTGGATCAGCAGAAGCGACGTGAACAGTCTCTGGATCAGCAGAAGCGACGTGAGCAGTCTCTGGATCAGCAGAAGCGACGTGAGCAGTCTCTGGATCAGCAGAAGCGACGTGAGCAGTCTCTGGATCAGCAGAAGCGACGTGAGCAGTCTCTGGATCAGCAGAAGCGACGTGAACAGTCTGTGGATCAGCAGAAGCGACGTGAACAGTCTCTGGATCAGCAGAAGCGACGTGAACAGTCTCTGGATCAGCAGAAGCGACGTGAACAGTCTCTGGATCAGCAGAAGCGACGTGAACAGTCTCTGGATCAGCAGAAGCGACGTGAGCAGTCTCTGGATCAGCAGAAGCGACGTGAGCAGTCTCTGGATCAGCAGAAGCGACGTGAGCAGTCTCTGGATCAGCAGAAGCGACGTGAACAGTCTGTGGATCAGCAGAAGCGACGTGAACAGTCTCTGGATCAGCAGAAGCGACGTGAGCAGTCTCTGGATCAGCAGAAGCGACGTGAGCAGTCTCTGGATCAGCAGAAGCGACGTGAACAGTCTCTGGATCAGCAGAAGCGACGTGAACAGTCTCTGGATCAGCAGAAGCGACGTGAACAGTCTCTGGATCAGCAGAAGCGACGTGAACAGTCTCTGGATCAGCAGAAGCGACGTGAACAGTCTCTGGATCAGCAGAAGCGACGTGAACAGTCTCTGGATCAGCAGAAGCGACGTGAACAGTCTCTGGATCAGCAGAAGCGACGTGAACAGTCTCTGGATCAGCAGAAGCGACGTGAAAAGTCTCTGGATCAGCAGAAGCGACGTGAACAGTCTCTGGATCAGCAGAAGCGACGTGAACAGTCTCTGGATCAGCAGAAGCGACGTGAACAGTCTCTGGATCAGCAGAAGCGACGTGAACAGTCTCTGGATCAGCAGAAGCGACGTGAACAGTCTCTGGATCAGCAGAAGCGACGTGAACAGTCTCTGGATCAGCAGAAGCGACGTGAACAGTCTCTGGATCAGCAGAAGCGACGTGAAAAGTCTCTGGATCAGCAGAAGCGACGTGAACAGTCTCTGGATCAGCAGAAGCGACGTGAGCAGTCTCTGGATCAGCAGAAGCGACGTGAGCAGTCTCTGGATCAGCAGAAGCGACGTGAACAGTCTCTGGATCAGCAGAAGCGACGTGAACAGTCTCTGGATCAGCAGAAGCGACGTGAACAGTCTCTGGATCAGCAGAAGCGACGTGAACAGTCTCTGGATCAGCAGAAGCGACGTGAACAGTCTCTGGATCAGCAGAAGCGACGTGAACAGTCTCTGGATCAGCAGAAGCGACGTGAACAGTCTCTGGATCAGCAGAAGCGACGTGAACAGTCTCTGGATCAGCAGAAGCGACGTGAACAGTCTCTGGATCAGCAGAAGCGACGTGAAAAGTCTCTGGATCAGCAGAAGCGACGTGAACAGTCTCTGGATCAGCAGAAGCGACGTGAACAGTCTCTGGATCAGCAGAAGCGACGTGAACAGTCTCTGGATCAGCAGAAGCGACGTGAACAGTCTCTGGATCAGCAGAAGCGACGTGAACAGTCTCTGGATCAGCAGAAGCGACGTGAACAGTCTCTGGATCAGCAGAAGCGACGTGAACAGTCTCTGGATCAGCAGAAGTGCGCTCTGAGCTTGACGGGACCAGCGGCGGCGAAAATGCGGCAGAACTGGACGGGACGTCAAGATCAGGTGTTGACCTTGCGTGCCACGGCAGGAAGCTCTACAGACATCTGGAGAGTGCCTCTCTCCAATCCAGACCGGAGAGATCGGGGAGCTCCCTCGGGTCAACTTCCCTAGCCCCCAGCCGGTAACACACCTTAATTGCCTCGTCACCCAGAGAGCAAGAGGCAGCGAGAGGAACAAATCCCCAGGTGTACTGGAACAGATCGAGGCTATCCAGGGCCAAGGCCGCGATCTGTCCAGCAAACTCCCGGGTCAGGCTGTGAAAATCAGGCATGACGCGAAGAGACTCAGGCTTTGCAGGCATGACGTGAAGAGACTCAGGCTTTGCAGGCATGACGTGAAGAGACTCAGGCTTTGCAGGCATGACGTGAAGAGACTCAGGCTTTGCAGGCATGAGACTCATTTAATGCTGCTGGATTCATCGTAGTGATGTTACATATGACACTGAAGCTTCGATGCGCGTATCACATAAGCGACACAATTTGTAGTGAAGCCCCGTATCGAGGCGTGTATTGGTTTACTAGAGTCACGTGATCGATGACAAACGAAGCCTCACTTTCTGTCCAGTCACGTGCACGTTTCGCTTTGGGTGTCAGAAGGCTCGAACTTCAGATCGTATTTAACGAGTCATTGTTGCCTCAGTCTGGTTGATATGTACAATTATTGATATTGACATTTAATAACAGATGATCCTATCAGACAATGTCCTTATTCATTGTGTGTGTGTGTGTGTGTGGAGAGAGAGTAGGCCTACATTCAATCTTATTGAATCATATAAGCTTATAAGCTATTATATTTAATTTTATTGTCACACTTTAATGGGAAACTGAATTTATTTAATGAACAAATCAAACACAAACATGTAAGGTTTTTATTTGTACACATAATAACATTGAAACTATGGAGTGTGTTGTGGTTGCTTTATCTGCCAGAGCTTCTAACACAGGCTTCTGGCTGCTTTATTTTAAATAAGCACCAGATGGCGCTGTTCTCGCCGCTGTTCTCGACACTCTCGAAGCTTTGAATCTTTTCCCGGAACAGTCAGGGGAAAGCCTCAGTGATTCATGAGGCTTCGTTTACCCATCCCTAATTCATCGTTAGGTCGGTCGTTCTGTCACGCTGAGGCAAGGATGAAGCAGAGAGAGAATCCATATGCAAGCATACATTTAATAAAACAAACAGGTAATCCAGGCGGAACACGGAACACGGAACACGGAACTCAGGACACGAACAGGTAACAGCTACATTAAACAACGACCGACAACCAACAACTGAAGCACAGAGGTTTAAATACACAGGCAAACAAGCTAAACAAGATAACAAGGGGGTGTGGCTAATTAGAAACACCTGGGAGAACTAATAAGCAAGAAAAACTACAAAGGACTACAAAACATGACACAGAACAGGAAATAACTGAAGTCCACACAAGACGAGGGAAACACAAGACAGGAATCATTACACATACCTGCACTCCCTGCCGTAAGCGAAAGTAAGGGACTGTTCGTTTTTTTATTTAAGGGGCTACCGGAGGAGTTTTGAGATCTGTAGTCAAAAAATACACGACCCTTCCTTCGCCAGCAACAAATTTTTCTATGACCCTCCAAAATGATTGTGAAAAAAGGCATGACCCTCCCCGATAATTTATTGATTATAATATAATTGATCATTTATTGCGCTTGGCAAAGATGTTCAGATAGCCATTGTTTTTTTTACAACCATAAACTCCTGATTTCTCATCTCACTAGGGCTGTAATGATAGACCAAACCTACGATTCGGTTCGTATCACGATTTTTGATTTTAGATTTGAAAAAAAATCATGTTTTCGGTGTTGATGCGGTGTGACGCGTTCAACATGTGGGTGGCGCTGCCAACAAAGCATCTAAAAGCTGTCACAAAGAACCGGCAAAAGTAATGATTATGAATATGTCAAATATAGCAAGGAGATATTTTAATTGTTTATTAATAAACAAGTGTTTTCTGTGTCGACTGCAAAGATGAAAAACGACGCTGACTCGCGATCTTCTCAGTAGTGAACGCGCCAGAGAGAAATGCACATTTCATACGGATTAGGCAGAGAGCAGTCTGTTTTCTTTCATTTTGAATTGTTCTGTTTAAAAGTAGAAATTTCAAGCTTTCTATATATTTCTCAGGTCTGTGAGGCAAGTAGCCTACCTTACGCTGAGTTTCAGTTCATTTATGAGACCAGTTAACTCGGCTTTGTGCTTTCTGTTTGAGGTCTCCGTGAAAGTTTTAAAGTCGCTTTCAGAGCGGTCATGTCCGTAAAGGAGAACTGTCATTGTTTTTTCCTCATAAATGCGAACAGGAAAAAATTAATAAAAAGAATATTTTATGTTCTGTGGAGGACGACCCTTCTTCGTCCGGTGGGTATTTTACTGTTATATATACGGGTATATTATACTATTTTAAAATATATATAAAATATTTTGCCACGTAAAAGTTACTTCTTTTTTTTGTGTCACGTGACGTCACATGTGTATTTCCCTCATATTAAATATAAAACGCATGTGTAGACTGATATTTTTCTAATGTCTTGACTCCTTTATTAAGGGAGTGTGGATATATAAACAGACGTTTCAATATATTGGTATTAAATGCATTTTCTGAGAATTTATATTTTCAAGTTTTGACTGCAAATGCCACGTCCATAACGCTGGAATTGACCAATTTTAACGAACTTATCCTCAACTAGTTGTTTTGGTCTAGGTCTGTCTACGTATTTTATTATGTTAACTTAGCAATTTAAAGATGTGGTAGCCCTACATCTTACACATCACACTCCACTGTTATGGTGGCAATTTCAGTAGATTTACTCACTAACATTATTGTGGAAACGGTATCGTGCAACAGCGCACATTCTATCAGCTGCAGTTCTGGCGCCTCAGTCCCAATTCTGTTAAACTCGACGTACTTTCACATCACATAATGCAGCGGTAGAGTTACACTCACAGGAAGTGCTCTGAAAATGTCCTGGTAGAAGGCTGCGTTGACTCGGGATTTAATAAAGCACAGTGGACCAAAGTCCTCTTTTCTGATGAGAGCAAATTTTGCATCTCATTTGGAAACCAAGGTCCCAGAGTCTGGAGGAAGAATGGAGAGGCACACAATCCAAGATGCTTGAAGTCCAGTGTGAAGTTTCCACAGTCTGTGTTGGTTTGGGGAGCCGTGCCATCGGCTGGTGTTGGTCCACTGTGCTGTCCACTCAACGCAGCCGTCCACCAGGACATGTCCAGAGCACTTCATGCTTCCTTCAGCAGACAAGCTTTATGGAGATGCTGACTTCATTCTCCAGCAGGATTTGCACCGGCCCACACTGCCAAAAGAACCAAAACCTGGTTCAATGACCATGGGATTACTGTGTAATTACTGTGTGATTTCATGTAATATTCTAATTTTCTGAGATTTTGATTTTGTGGTTTTCACAAGCTGTAAACCATAATCATCAAAATTATAACAAATAAAGGCTTGAGATATCTCACTTTGCATGTAATGAGTCTATATAATATACAAGTTTCACTTTTTTAACGGAATTACTGAAATAAATAAACTTTTTGATGATATTCTAATTTTATGACCAGCACCTGTATATCTATATTTACTTTTTATTTATTAAATCAAGAAAATTTTATAATAAAACACTGATTAAAAATAAGATACAATTAATACAAAACGAAATTCGTTTTAAAGAAAGACTTTGTGCTTTCTGTTTGAGGTCTCTGTGAAAGTTTTAAAGCAGTCTTTTAGTGCCGCTTTGAGCGGTCGCGTCTGTAATGGATAACTGTCACGTAAAATTGTTTTTTCCTCATCAATGCGAATATGAAAAATAAAAGACAAAAGACTTTTTAAAAAAGACAACCATCCACAACTTTATAACACTCCAGTCAAAGTACCTCTTTTTGGTCAACATCCTCTTTTTTGTAAACGAAATAGTCCCAAATAGCTGATTTTGACTTTCTTTTTAGTATGAAATCATCATTCTTTTAATACACCATGGGTGCTACTACATGCGATGTGACTATTGCTCATGCACACAGCCCTACTAGGATATTTTAAACTAATCGGTTTCAACCGGCTAAAGAGGCTCGGTGGTCGGTCAAGAAAATGTTTAGTTTTCGCCATCCCTAGTTCCAGTCTGTCCCCAGTTTCCCAGGGAGTACACAGGGGTGGATTTGTGGGTCCTTTGCCCCGGACGCCGAGTGGTAATGCGTACATCCTTGTGTTTGTGGATTACTTTTCAAAGTGGATTGAAGTTTGTGCCGTGAGGGAAGCTACTGCTCTTGTTGCTGCCAGTAAGCTGATCAGTAAAGTTTTTTCTCTGCATGGTGCCCTAAAGTATTTGATATCAGACAGGGGTTCTGCTTTTAAGAGTGATCTCTTCAAACACACAGTTTCTGCCTTGGGTACTGAGCACAGACTTACAACAGCCTACCACCCTCAGACCAATGCCACTGAGAGAGTGAACCGGACGCTTAAAAACGGCCATTAGAGCATCTTGGGATCGCTTTCGACCCCACATTTGTTTTGCTCTACGGACAGCTCAACACGAGAGTACAGGACTGTCAATGGTGCTGAATGGCCGAGAACTGGACATGCCCTTGGATCTGATTTCTCAACCTGATTCTCTTGCAGTGGAAGATCCAGGTGTCTTCTGAAGCATCCAATGAAGATGAAGATATATAATAAGAATTCGTTACATTTATATAGCGCTTTTCTAGGCACTCAAAGCGCTTTACATGAAGGGGGGAATCTCCTCGACCACCACCAATGTGCAGCATCCACTTGGATGATGCGACGGCAGCCATATTGCGCCAGAACACCCACCACACACCAGCTTACTGGTGGAGAGGAGACAGAGATGGAGCCAATCAGTATATGGGGATGATTAGGAGGCCATAGAGGCCAAAGGGCAAATTTGGCCAGGATGCCGGGGTTACACCCCTACTCTTTATCGAAGGACATCCTGGGATTTTTAATGACCACAGAGAGTCAGGACCTCGGTACAGTATAGTGTCCCCGTTACTACACTGGGGCATTAGGACCCACACAGAGTACAGGGTGAGCGCCCCCTGCTGGCCTCACTAACACCTCTTCCAGTAGCAACCTGGTTTTCTCAGGAGGTCTCCCATCCAGGTACTAACCAGACTCAGCCCTGCTTAGCTTCAGTGGGCAACCAGGGTGATATGGCTGCTGGCAATATATGAAGATGTCAGTGGAGAGGGAATGAGTGAGTCTGTTGATCCTATCATTTCCTGTGATTTGACTGAGGGTGATAATGATTGTGTTGACCAAAGGTATAACCTGCGACCTAGACTTGCCCCCAGGATCACCTTGGGTTGGACGACCAATAGATGGACCAATTCATTTCACACAGACCTGTTGGACTTAAAGTGAGCATGTTAATGTGGTGTGTGTATTTTGTTTTCTAAGACACTGTAATAACATGACACCAAACCATGCTCTTATTGGTTTTTGTTGACTGTTTCTAGGTTGACTTACATTGTCGTGTTTTTTTCATATAAAATGGGAACTTATCCTGTAAAATGTATATTGCCGTGGGTTTATGAAAAATATTTTTTCTCTTTTTCTGTTTCCTTGTGACATTTTCTTTTTGTAAGCTTGGACAAAGGGGTTAAGATGAGTTAATAACGGTCATGTATGTCAGTAGTTCTCATCATTTTCCTTGCATTTCTGTGAGGTGGGGTTACTTACAACTATCCAAGTATGAGGTTGTTCATTTCCTGTATTTTCACAGTGCTGTTGGCTGAGGCAAGCCAATCTTTTTTTCCAGAGACAGCCACACAACCTTGCATTTCTGTTTGCAAATGTTCGTTGTGTGTTTCCCAAAAGCATTGTTAGTAGCCATATAGCAGTCAAAGAGTCTGTGTTTCCCTGAAATGATAGTCTAACGAACATCCACAGCGCAAAGTTGTGTGTTTGGAACGACAGGTCTTAACCTGTGGTAAGAAGCAGAGTTTCTTGTTAGCATGACATGTGGACTCAATAAATCCTGATCTTGAGCAGAAGAAGCAAGCTGACATTTAGTACAATCTATATGCTTTATTTAGAATACATACAAATGTAATTTACATCTCTTAGTTTGTCAAGAGATTTAAAGCCTAGTTTCTGAAGAGTGTGCATGTGTGAATGTGCTCTAGTGTGTAAGAACAAGCCTATGATTGAATCTGGAAATAAAGCAAAATAACTGAGAAAAATGAGAAATATTCCTCAGATTCCATGTCCATATTATTCTAACACCTGCATGACACATTAACCATCATGGATGAACGACTAGTTTGTGACAGTACAGTTTCGGGCAACAGTCGAGGCTATCCAGTTGATTTCTTCAACGATGCATCATAGCCTACTATAGTAGTGAAGCAGCGAGTATAAGGGATACACGCCTGATCTGCACTTCTCTTGCCAGATTGAAGCCACGATAGCAGTTTCGTTGAACTTTTCATCATTTCATCATCCACCAGAAACATTCATTTATATTTAATTCAGTGATTCCTCTGCGTACCACTAGAGGGAGTCTGGTCTCACTTTGAGAATCAGTAGTCTAGACCAGCGGTCCCCAACCTTTTTTGCGCCACGGACCGGTTTTATCTCAGACAATATTTTCACGGACCGGCCTTTAAGGTATGGCGGATAAATAATAATAAAAAAATAAAAAAATAAAAAACTGGGGTATTTTTTAAATATAATAGCCTAATAAACGTGAATCCAATGTGTAGGCTTACTCGCAATTTTATTAGCAGTGTACTCGTAATATCGCGCCTAAAGACAACTGAGAAAGCCTGAACACAAACAAAATGCCCCCCAAAAGAAAAAAATCTCCATGTTTACGGTGCTGGTGCTGATGCGATGTAAGTGCGCTGCCAATAAAGCACCTAAAAGCTGTCACAAAGAAATGGCTAAATTAATGATTATGAATATGTAAAATATAGCAGGAGACATTTTAATTGTTTAATAATAAACAAGTGTTTTCTGTGCAAAGATGAAGTTATGCTGACTCGATCTTCGCAGTATGCCTAGTGAACGCGCCAAAGAGAAATGCACATTTCATACGAATTACATATAAGCAGAGAACAGTCAGTTTTCTTTCGTTTTGAATTGTTCTGTTTAAAATTAGACATTTCAAGCTTTCTATGTCTCAGGTCTGTGAGGCAAGTAGGCTACCTTATACGCTGGATTTCGGCTAATTTATGAGATCAGCTCCAGTTCACGCGCCCGCGCCTCCGTGTCGTGATTAAATATTTTCTATTATATTTACTCCTTATTAAATCCAGGCAATTTGGTTGATGAAACATTGATTAAAATTAAGATACAATTAATACAAAACGAAATAAAATTTAAAGACAGGCATTTTGCTTTCTGTTTGAGGTCTCTGTGAAAGTTTTAAATCAGTCTTTTAGAGCTGCTTTCAGAGCGCTCACGTCCGTAAGGGAGAACTGTCCCGTCCGAAACAATTATTATTATTATTATTATTATTATTATTTTATTTTATTTTGTGAAATAGGCTACTATTTCTAAATAAATGCGATTTATAGTCCAGTGCGACTTAGGCTATATTATGTTTTTTCTTCTTCATGACGCATTTTTTGACTGATGCGACTTATACTCCGGAGCGATTTATAGTCCGGAAAATACGTTAAGTTATATATTCTTTCTGTGCGGCCCGGTACCAAATGTCCCACGGACCGGTACCGGTCCGCGGCCCGGGGGTTGGGGACCTCTGGTCTAGACCAGTGGTTCTCAATCCTGGTCCTGGGGACCCACAGCTCTGCACATTTTATATGTCTCCTTTATCTGACACTCCCAGTTCAGTTCTCTTTCCTAACGAGATGATGATCTGAATCAGGTGTGTTAAATGAGGGAGACATACAAACTGTGCAGAGCTGTGGGTCCCCAGGACCAGGATTGAGAACCACTGGTCTAGACCAACTCACACCAGGGGGCGGACTTTACCATTAGGCAAAGGTCGGCAATTGCCTTGGGCCCCGAAAATGCCCTATTAACTTATGCTTAAGCTTTTTTTTTATTTTTATTATTATTTATTATATATTTCTAAAACTCCATTTGCGAAAAATGGTGTCAAATCATTAGTGTCGCAGATAGGAGGGGGCCCCCCACCTCACTACATTGGACTATTCCATTATCTCACTTACTGCGCATCTGCGAAAGTGACAAGGCTGTGCCAAAAAACTGACGGAGAAAAAGTGATTAACAGAGTAAAAATGAAGCGAAGCTAGCTACCCAAGCGGTGCTGAAAAAAGGAGGAAGCGGGAGGAAAGCAAAAAGTCCGTAAAGGTGCGCGGTGCGCAAGATAAACAACACACAAACAGAGCAAGACGAGTCTAAACGCGAAAATGTAAAGTTTCGAAGTTACCCAAGCGGCTCAAATAAAAGAAAAAAGCGAAAAGACGCTGATAAGTATTTGGGAACGCTGCCATAGATGACAAACGTTTTTACGGCTACTGTTGAGGATACAGATCAGGAACAACAACGTCCAACGCACAGAAAAATTGTGAAGCAAAGAGGACACAGAGATCGACAGATAAAACTGAGCAGTTTTCTTATGAATCATGATATTTAAAAAAATCTCAGATTCTGTCAATTCTATTACGAAATTCAAACAATACTGTTTTGCCGTTTTAATGTGACTTGACAGATTCCTATAGCGGCACTTGAACTGATCATCTCTAGAAATAGTAAATAAACACGAATTAACAATGTTGAAAGATACAGTATAACTTACCGAAATGTATATTCCTCATTCATAATATCGATCAATAAGTGTTTTTCAACCGTGGGAAGAGGTAAAACAGCTGGAGAACAATCGTCACATAACATTTAACTCAGGAAAGCCATTTAATTGGCTAGAAAAAAAGAGCTATAGAGAGTATTTGGCCAAATATGTGTACTATATTACTTATTTTAACCTTAAATTATACCAGCTGATAGGGCTTTTTTTTTCTTGAGAAAAAGTAGCGCCTATCTTGTGAAACGCTACCTAATATTTATCCAAATGAGTCAATTTGAATCAAATCACAAGAATTGAATCGAAATGGTGAAATTTGTCAAGCAAAAAAAAAAAAAAAAAAAAACATAGCTTACCAGAAACTGTACCATGTAAACATTGTAACATGTTTCTGTTTAGGAGTAAAGAAGTGTAGCCTATGCAGGGTTTAAAGGGGACGTTTTTTCTCTCCTCTCTAACCTTTACTTCCCCATAGATTAGCTTTACCTGCCTATCCACTATTCAGTCGGCACACATTTTTTTCGTTCTCTTTTAAAGATTGTATGGGGAGGGGCCCATAGCCTACCTTCGCCTTGGGCCCCCGATTTGCAGTTCAACGAGTCTGTGTTTCCCCGAAATCATAGTTCTAACGAACATCCACAACGCAAAGTTGTGTGTTTGGAACGACATGTCTTAACCTGTGGTAAGAAGCAGAGTTTCTTGTTTGTTTATGTTTCTTGTCAGCAAATGTGCTCTAGTGTGTAAGAACAAGCCTATGATTGAATCTGGAAATAAATTCCATTTATTTCCTCAGATTCCATGTCCGTATTTCGTTTCGTTTCGTTGAACTTTTCATCATTTCATCATCCACCAGAAACATTAATTTATATTTAATTCAGTAATTCACACCACATGAACATGTCTTATTTGTTACTTAATTTTCATTATTTTTTTATGCAGTAAGATAATTATTTGGTGGGAATGCAACTGTTTTGCTTATTCATGCACCTTCAGAGGAACCTGTTTTTAAGGGATAATAAAATAAATAATCAAAAATTATTTGTCAGAAAATTATTAAATGTTTTCATTTAACTTTTGTAACATTTTAAATGATTATTATATTATATCAATATCAACCGCTCACCCTCCAACTACTTTAAGTCTGTCCCATGACCAAAAATGGATAAAAAGGAGAAGGTAAAATGATAAGCTTTTTTTTTTTTATCACTGTAAGTCTTTAATTTGATCAACACATTTAACAACGGCTATCTTTGGTTCAACTTTGCATTTCAGGGCTTGACATCAACGCCTGTTTGATTGTCTGGGACAAGTGGGTTTTTTTTGAAGGGGCAAGAGTGTGAAAGTGAATTTTACATGCCCGACCGGACAAATAGCTTAAAACTTTATTGATAAAAAATAACTAGGGAAGCATGGAAACGCAAATGATTCTTTTTCTATCAGCTACTTAGTGTAAAAAAGCGATTGATAGTGGATAATGTATATCTGGTAACAAGGTTGCACTGCTGTCTGTCTCTTTATGAGAGAGTTTTTTTAATTTATAGCAACACAACAGCCATATAACATAGTAATAATCTGTGTTCTCGAGTAGGTGCGCTGAAGGCTGAACGAAAACTCCCGAGTTGTAACAAGTTGTGCGTGTAGTGCACTGTTCTGCCTCGAGGCTCGTGGGTGTGTTTCCTCTCTGGAGTTGTATTTAAGGCAGCAGTCAGATACATCTCTCTCTCTCTCTCAGACTGAAGCTGTCCGTCAGATCCAGTGCTGTATACACGCGTCCAGGTGAGTGTGTTTCTAATAAAGAGTGTTCGGAGCTTATATGAAGACCTGTATTTCTGTTCATGTGCTCGTGGGTATAGGCCATTTTTACATGATATATTTCATTAAAAAAAATGTACTCAGAAATATTAAATGCCATTTTGTTACCATATTTTTTAAACAGATATATATTTTTTGTGTAACTTTGTAAGCAAGGAGTCGACAGGGCATCTAACATATGTATGGAGGGCAGAATGTACAGATGAAAAAGGATTTCTGGGGAAGTGATTGCATTCCTTATATTAAAAGGACAAGACGATATTGAATACAAAAAAAGTGTTGTAGAAAAGACAAACAAATGAGCTTTTTGTTGAAATGTTATTTGCAAACATTAACAGGCACAGCAGCCTACAAGTCAAGTCAGCTTTATTTATATAACGCTTTTATAATGCAGAGTGTTTCAAAGCAGCTTTACGAAGATAACAGGAAAATAATACAACAAGTTTTTTTCCAGAAGAAAATTGCATCATCGTCCACCTTAAGTAAGGCAGATCAATAGTATTTTTGAATATTAAATGTCCCCAACTAAACAAAGACAAAAGCCAAGGCAACAGTGTCACGTATCACACACAAAAGAGAGATCCAAGTGCAGTTAATTTATTGGGGTAATCCGTACTCACAATCAGTTCAGGCAAATGGTCAAAATCCAATAAGTCAATCCAAGAACATAAAACACGAACAAGAACAGGCAGCAAACAGGAACAGAAGTGTGAGGACATTAAACAAGGACTCCGTGACAAACACTGAAACTGACAAGGTATATATACACAAGTGTTAAACGAGGTGACGAGAAACAGCTGAACACAATGAACACTCAGTGACAGACAGGATCATGGGAAATGTAGTAACAGAGTGTAGGACACCGTGCGGGAAGAGGACCTCCAGTGGACACCCAGGGAACATAAACCAGACACTGTGACATAACCCCCCCTCTACGGAGCGGCTACCAGACGCTCCAAGACAAACAAAACAAGAGTCCAGACGGGAGGTGAAATGGTGGAGGATCAGGGGGTGGGATGGGGGGCCAGGTCCATGGATGGGAACAGAAATAGGGAGTGGCGGCTTAGCTGGCGGCCAGGGCGAAACAGACAGTCCATCGGGCGGCCAGGGCGAAGCAGACGACCCATCGGGCGGCCAGGGCGGAGCAGACAGTCCATCGGGGGGGAGGGCGGAGCAGACGACCCATCGGGCGGCCAGGGCGGAGCAGACGACCCATCGGGCGGCCAGGGCGGAGCAGACGACCCATCGGGCGGCCAGGGCGGAGCAGACAGTCCATCGGGGGGGAGGGCGGAGCAGACAGTCCATCGGGGGGGGGGGGGGGCGGAGACGACCCCTCGGGCGGCCAGGGCGGAGACGACCCCTCGGGCGGCCAGGGCGGAGACGACCCCTCGGGCGGCCAGGGCGGAGACGACCCCTCGGGCGGCCAGGGCGGAGACGACCCCTCGGGCGGCCAGGGCGGAGACGACCCCTCGGGCGGCCAGGGCGGAGACGACCCCTCGGGCGGCCAGGGCGGAGACTTTCCCTCGGGCGGCCAGGGCGGAGACTTTCCCTCGGGCGGCCAGGGCGGAGACTTTCCCTCGGGCGGCCAGGGCGGAGACTTTCCCTCGGGCGGCCAGGGCGGAGACGACCCCTCGGGCGGCCACGGCGGAGACGACCCCTCGGACGGTGGAACTGGCACCACCGGCTCAGGCACTGGAACTGGCACCACCGGAACTGGCACTGGAACTGGCACCAACAGCTCAGGCACTGGAACTGGCACCAACGGCTCAGGCACTGGAACTGGCACCAACGGCTCAGGCACTGGAACTGGAACAGACTCCACCGGCTCAGGAACTGGAACAGACACCACCGGCTCAGGCACTGGAACTGGCACCACCGGAACTGGCACTGGAACTGGCACCAACAGCTCAGGCACTGGAACTGGCACCACCGGCTCGGGCACTGGAACTGGCACCAACGGCTCAGGCACTGGAACTGGAACAGACTCCACCGGCTCAGGAACTGGAACAGACACCACCGGCTCGGGCACTGGAACTGGCACCACCGGCTCGGGCACTGGAACTGGCACCACCAGAAATGGCACTGGAACTGGCACCACCGGAAATGGCACTGGAACTGGCACCACCGGAAATGGCACTGGAACTGGCACCACCGGAAATGGCACTGGAACTGGCACCACCGGAAATGGCACTGGAACTGGCACCACCGGAAATGGCACTGGAACTGGCACCACCGGAAATGGCACTGGAACTGGCACCACCGGAAATGGCACTGGAACTGGCACCACCGACTCAGGCACTGGAACTGGCACCACCGACTCAGGCACTGGAACTGGCACCACCGACTCAGGCACTGGAACTGGCACCACCGACTCAGGCACTGGAACTGGCACCACCGACTCAGGCACTGGAACTGGCACCACCGACTCAGGCACTGGAACTGGCACCACCGACTCAGGCACCATCGGCTCGGGCACTGGAACTGGCACCACCGGCTCGGGCACTGGAACTGGCACCACCGGCTCAGGCACCATCGGCTCGGGCACTGGAACTGGCACCACCGGCTCGGGCACTGGAACCACCGACTCAGGCACTGGAACTGGCACCACCGACTCAGGCACCATCGGCTCGGGCACTGGAACTGGCACCACCGGCTCGGGCACTGGAACTGGCACCACCGGCTCGGGCACTGGAACTGGCACCACCGGCTCGGGCACTGGAACTGGCACCACCGGCTCGGGCACTGGAACTGGCACCACCGGCTCGGGCACTATCGGCTCGGGCACTGGAACTGGCACCACCGGCTTGGGCACTGGAACCGGCACCACCGGCTCGGGCACTGGAACTGGCACCACCGGCTCTGGAACTGACACCACCGGCCCAGGAACAGACACCACCGGCCCAGGAACAGGAACAGACATCACCGGCTCAGGAACAGACACCACCGGCTCAGGAACAGACACCACCGGCCCAGGAACAGGAACAGACATCACCGGCTCAGGAACAGACACCACCGGCTCAGGAACAGGAACAGACACCACCGGCCCAGGAACAGACACCACCGGCTCAGGAACAGGAACAGACACCACCGGCCCATGAACAGACACCACCGGCACAGGAACAGACACCACCAGCTCAAGTGTATGCATAGCCCACACACACCACATGGCTGTGGCCATAATGGCCAGTGTCACGGTCACTGAGGGCTCAGGAACAGACGCCACCGGCTCAGGCTCAGGAACAGACACCACCGGCTCAGGCTCAGGAACAGACACAGGCTCGACGGCGGCCATCTTGTCAGGGGACACAGGCTCGGCAGGCGTGACGTGAACAGGCTCGGCGGCGGCCATCTTGTCCGAAGACACAGGCTCGGCAGGCGTGACGTGAACAGGCTCGGCGGCGGCCATCTTGTCTGAAGACACAGGCTCGGCAGGCGTGACTTGAACAGTCTCTGGATCGACAGACGTGACCTTCCTCCTCCTTCTCCGCCTACGATGGCAAGACGGTAGCCTCGAGCCCACCGCCTTAGGGGGAGTTCCACTCACCAGCTCAGGTGTGTCGGTCATCTTCTCAGGAGACCCAGACGTGACTGCTGTATCCCACTGACTCCGATGCTCAAGGTATCTGGTAAAACCCCAAAAGTCCAAGACTTCCAGACCCTTCATTTCCCACCCCGGCAATGGGTCATCAAGACAGGTATTAAAAATGTCTTTTAATGCTGCCTCATTGTATCCCATTCCCCTCAAGAGCGTCCAAAATGACTGAGCTATGCAACCCACCGGCAGGCCCTGCTGACGAAAGCTCATCAAATTCTGGACACGCCCCATCCTCTCTTTCTCCGTGGCAGGAGGGAGGATACGGAACCCCATCATGCTGGATCTCTTAGGTGACGGAGTCCTTCTGTCACGTATCACACACAAAAGAGAGAGATCCAAGTGCAGTTAATTTATTGGGGTAATCCGTACTCACAATCAGTTCAGGCAAATGGTCAAAATCCAATAAGTCAATCCAAGAACATAAAACACGAACAAGAACAGGCAGCAAACAGGAACAGAAGTGTGAGGACATTAAACAAGGACTCCGTGACAAACACTGAAACTGACAAGGTATATATACACAAGTGTTAAACGAGGTGACGAGAAACAGCTGAACACAATGAACACTCAGTGACAGACAGGATCATGGGAAATGTAGTAACAGAGTGTAGGACACCGTGCGGGAAGAGGACCTCCAGTGGACACCCAGGGAACACAAACCAGACACTGTGACAAACAGCACTTATATTTTCTCATACGGCACTTCCTGAACTCTCCGCTTTAACCCCGTAGCAAAATTAAATTTGAAATGTAATATGTAAAATGTCAATGCATTTCTGTATTTAAATGTACATTTTCCACAGCCTACCATGTTTGGAGCAAAATGATAATTCAATTTCATTAATATTATTTATTTTTTTGCTATTTCCAACACTACTTTTGCCAAATAATTTAAGCATATATTTTAACGATTTATAAGTTGCAAAATTAAAATGTATTACAGAAATTATTTGATATGTTTAAGCAAACATTTTTGCAAAATTATCACTTAAATGTTGTTTTTCCTTATTGCATTTACAGTCACAGTTAAGACACTTGCGATTGGATTTTCATCAGGCTAAATATCCTGCAATGAATGGAGAATTGAAAATGCTTTGCAGCAGCTTACTTTACTCACAGAAATAATCTTAGACAAACTGTCTCAGATTATTGCTTGCTCTATCAGTATGGTTGTATGTTTTTTTTTTTTTTTTTTTTTTAAGTCTCCATTAAATTTTGCTACATTCATTGCGGGACATATAATGAAAATGTAATCGCAAGTGTAATTGTAATATAAATAACCTATAAATGATAATTTTGCTATTTTTGCTTAAAAATTTCTGTAATGCATTTTCATTTGAATTTTGCAACTTTTAAAATGTTAAAATATATATGTTGGAAATAGCAAATGTAATTTATATTATTGAATTTAAATGATAATTTTTCTCAAAACATTGCATATGGTATGAAAACTTAATTTAAATACAGAAATGCATTGTCATTTTGCAAGTTACATTTCAAATTATATATTGCTGTCCACATGCCTCCATAAAAGTGCTAAAGAAAACAGCAAATCACAACTATTACATACACACTGCTGCGCTACACTATATTTACACTGTTTACAGGAGTGCATCTTCACATGTGACCTTCACTATTTTAAAGAGTGTGGGAAAATAGCTCAAAACCATGTATATATATATATGATTAACAGCACACCATTAGCTCTGAACATTTATTTATTGATTGATTGATTTGTTATCTTGTGTTGCAGGTTAAGGCAAAATGGCAGGCATTATTCCCAGGCGCAAAATAAAAGGAGTTGATTTCTGTGGATGTAAGTACAGGTGTTTCATAATCCGCTCTGATCTCGGCTGCTATATGAGGTCAAGTGATTTCAACAAAGGGTCAGACCTCAGTATTTATGATTTGCACCCCTGCTGCCGACATGGAGATCATTACATTGGTGACAGTGATTGGTTTTACATCATTAAGGGTGATTCCTACCGCAGAGTCTATGACCTGACAGAAGACACTGATTCTTCAGTCTTCCCCCTTCATCCCAACTGTCGGGGCGGAGACCATTACCTGTCAGGCTTTGGCTGGTTTTACATCATCTTCCAGGAGAAGGGCATTTACAGAAGAACAGCAGATCTGAGTAATGACTCCAGTTCTGCTGAATATCCCCTTCATCCCAATTGCAGAGATGGTCTCTATTACTGGGGTCTGCCAGATCACTACTACATCCTCAAGCCAGCCTCGAAGTGGGGAGTTGAATACTACAAAGGGACCGACTTCGAGAATGACAGATGTCTTGGTGTCTATTCCGTTCACCCCGATGTTCTGAACTTCCTGCCAGGAGGGTTGGCCATAACCAACGGCCCCGCATTCAGCAAGTGGGTGAACATTAAAACTGCACATAATGAAACTCTCACACCAATGACATGGACAAGGAAAGTTACTAGAAAGGTTGGATACAATAAAGAGAAGATGTCCCAGATCACACACAACTGGAAGATAGAAGCGTCAGTCTCGATCTCATCTGGTGGACTCGCAGGGTTCATTTCACAGTGTCAGTTCTCCTTTTCGGCAGAATATGGAGGTTCAAGTGTGAAGACTGAGAAGGAAAACTGGACAGAAGAGACTGTGGTGGAAGAGGAACTATCATGTGAGCTGAAGCCGCACGAGCGTCTGTATGTGTGGCAGTACCAGCTGGGTCTCGGATCAGAACCGGTGTTGTTCTGCAAGGATTTGAAGATTACAGATACGCCGGACACTCCGACTGAAGTCCCGCTGACGCCTGCCTAAACACGGGCTTCAAGAAAATGCCTCTGACTCTGACTTCTTAAGCAATTATTATATATCTGCTGCAAGCATTGCTTTAATTGCAGTACATAAAAAGTATAAAATATAAAATTACTCATTATAGCAATTAAAAAAAAAAAAAAACAGACAAAATGCAGCTTTAAAAAAACTGCAGACTGATGACATTTAGCACAAAAAAAAGGCTACGTTATATAGTATATTAGTTGTCCTTATAGATGTGAAATCAAATTCTACTAGAATGTTTGATGCATAATTCATAAAAAGCTTGTTTTTTAAATTTGCTTTCTGTTTGGGCTTCATCTGTATCAGCATAATTAAAAACCTACTGTTAATAATCTGAATTAGATAATTATATTAATTAATTATATTAAATAATTAATTATATTAATCTTTATTAATTAATTTTGTATTCATCTTTTTAATCATCATAAGTTTTTTATCCATTACTTTGTGTCTTACACCCTTCCATGGTAGCACATCAGTTAATTCATAGTTTATTATTAATAGTATCGTTAACACATGTAGAGGCTAAATACAAATAGTGAGTTCTTCATTCATTGTCACTGTAATTAAGAATTCATTTTTTAATTAGCTCATATGTAAAGACTTAATGTTTTTAATCCTTTGTTAATAACTTGATAAATACACCTATCTGATGTATTTTAAACCATGTATTAAAGTTGTTAATGTTCATCAAAACATTAAGAAGTTATTAAATCATAGTAAATAAATGCTTACCCCCAATTTCCACCGGCTGCGTTACGGCTGCGTTACAGCTCCGGCACGGCGGCGGAGTCAATAGGTTTCCATTAAAGTCAATGGGTGTATTTCCACTGAATGCGGTACAGCTGCGTTCCGACTCCGGCGATCCGCAGCCCTCCGGACCAGATACGCAGAGCTTCTATTTTTGTCGGATGCCGGAGCGCTCCGCAGCACTACAGGGCAGAGTACGCAGGACAGGAAGTCGAGTGACAAAACAGAACAGCCAGAAACAAAATAAAAGATCCGTTTAATTTTCAAAATAAAATACAAAAAATACAAAATTCTCATATTTCCCTACACTACACCTTGAAAACGTCATAATATGCCATTCCTCATAACGTTCTGTTTATAGAAACTATATATCGCGCGATCATACGTGAATTAGCGAGATCTCGTGGGTCCTCGTGACTTCAGCTGTCAGTCATGGACGCAGCCGTTCCGCATCAAATCCGGACCTGGTGGGTATTGACGGACGACGGAACACGGAGCTGTCACGCAGCGGAGCCGTTCCGCAGCCGTTACGCATCTGGTGGAAATTGGGGGTTATGTATAAAGGGAATTTATGCAAATTTAAGGTTTAACTGTCATCTATGTGTCCTTTTTGTATTATTTTAATTACATTTTAAATCAGTTTTAATCAATGATCTTCTTATTTCCTATTCACTTTTTGGGATTGGTTTATAATTATTTTTAAATCCTTTGTATGTAAATCACTTTGAATAACCAGTGTATGAAATGTGCTATATTAATAAACTTGCCTTGCTTTGACTTTTGTGTGACTCTAATGTAAAGTGAGAACTATTTAGCTCTAATAAAACATTTATTAAGGATAAATGTAAAAATCCTTATTCCTGATCCCCAAACATTTATTCTCTTCCAAACTCCAGCCATTCTTCCTCTTCTATACTGCCAGAAAACAAAAACAAATATCAGTCTTTATTAAAATGCATTTGTCACAGTGATGATGTTCGTCGGCCCAACTGCAGAATCCAACAGTGTGGGCGAAGGTATAATGCGTATGAGTAGTTCATATGGGGGACTATGTGTCAAAAATGATTTATGACCCTTGATTTATGACCCTTCATGACATTGTTTATGACAGGAAGTCCTTATATGGGGGTTTTATGACCAACATGTGGTATGTGAAATTTGACCCATGTGTGGTTTTGGTGGGGAGGGGTTTATGGCTGTGTGCTTTATGACTGCAGTAATGCTTGGAGTGACATGTGAATGTTTTTTCAGGGATGTTTTTATTATTGCTGAAATTAATAATAAATTCCACAGAATGACAAAATTATGGACATGAAGAAATCAGACATGGATCTGTTTTTCATGACAGCTTCCATAATGTCTGTGGGGAGAATAAAAATGGGTGAATGAAATTAAGATGGTAATTTTATTAAGTATATGCATTTAAAAGTAAGTTTTAAACATGTGAAACAAGATGAAATTTCTTTAACCTTTTCTAAAAGTAAGTTTTAACCTTTTAAACACCACATTATATGAGTTAAGAATACAAATGTCTGTCTGATAATCTCTCAGGAGTGTATAAATAGCCGATCGTGGAATATTTCTTCACCAAAAAAATATGTTAGTGAATTGTTTTCAGATTACAGTCACATCCATAAATAAAACAATTTAGATTATATGAAACCAGTTAAATTATCAAGTATGAGTATTTAAATCTAATACACATCAAAACACTGATAAAACATAAATAGTGAATAATAGTTCATATTATTTGAAATGTTAAATTATCAAGTATAAATATTTTAATCTAATACACAACAAAACACTGACTTGCATATATAAAACATAAAATAGTGAATATTAGTTGATATTATTTGAAATGTTAAATTATCAAGTATAAATATTTTAATCTAATACCCAACAAAACACTAACATAGATAAACATAAAATAGTGAATAATAGTTAATATTATTTGAAATGTTAAATTATCAAGTATAAGTATTTTAATAGTGAATATAAGTTCATATTATTTTAATAGTGAATATAAGTTCATATTACTTGAAATGTTAAATTATCAAGTATGAGTATTTTAATAGTGAATATTGGTTCATATTACTTGAAATGTTAAATTATCAAGTATGAGTATTTTAATCTAATACACAATAAAACACTGACTTACATAGATAAAACATAAAATAGTGTATAATAGTTCATATTATTTGAAATGTTAAATTATCAAGTATAAGCACTTTAATAGTGAATATTAGTTCATATTACCTGAAATGTTAAATGATCAAGTATAAGTATTTTAATAGTGAATATAAGTTCATATTATTTGAAATGTTAAATTATCAAGTATGAGTATTTTAATCTAATACCCAACAAAACACTAACATAGATAAACATAAAATTGTGAATAATAGTTAATATTATTTGAAATGTTAAATTATCAAGTATTTTAATCTAATACACAACAAAACACTGACTAACATAGATAAACATAAAATAGTGAATAAAAGTTCATATTATTTGAAATGTTAAATTATCAAGTATTTTAATCTAATACACAGCGAAACACTGACTTAAATAGATAAAACATAAAATAGTTCATATTATTTGACATGTTAAATGATCAAGTATAAGTATTTTAATAGTGAATCATAGTTAATATTATTTGAAATGTTAAATTATCAAGTATGAGTATTTTAATCTAATACACAACAAAACACTGACTATAGATAAAACATAAATAGTGAATAAAGTTCATATTCTTTTAAATGTTAAATTATCAAGTATGAGGTTTTTTTTATCTAATACATAAGCAAAACACTGACTTACATAGATAAAACATAAAATAGTGTATAATAGTTTGTTTTGTTTGAAATAAGATGTTAAATTATCAAGTATTTTAAAGGTAGTTTTAAACATGTGTTGAAGTGAACTTGCCATCGGTGAAATTAGGAGGTCTTTTTGTCTCTGGTTAAAATCATAGATCCTTGAATTTAGAATCCTTGAGCAGAAGAGATGTTTGCTCTCGTTTGCTAAATTGAGAATGAAGATTGTTTCCATCATGGCAGGGGCACAGGCCCTCCCCTTCCTCTCTGTGTAGTTGCTATATTAGCATATGCAGTTTGTTTCAGAAAACATCAAGCAATTAAAAGATAGGCCCGGTCACCTGGTGTTTTACAGCCAGAGACGCCAAAGACGCCTGTCATAAAATCTCCTGATCTGATTTGGTACAATCCAGTGCTCGTACTAAGCAAGGAGAGGCAGCTTTTAGCTGTTATGCGGCTCGTCTTTGGAACCTTCTTCCAATGGATATTAAGACCTCTCCTTCTATCTCTGTTTTTAAATCTAGACTAAAAACTAAACTTTTCTCTGATGCCTTTTACTAATTGGGGGGTTTTGTACTTGATGTTTTTTTTTTTGTTTTTTTTTTTTTTTTTGACTGACTGAACTTGTATTTTATTTTAACTTGTTTTAATTATGTCTGTATTGTTATGATGATGTAAAGCACATTGGGTTACCGTTCTGTGTATGAAATGGGCTATATCAATAAACCTGAACCTGAACCTGAACCTGATCTGAAGCATTCCTGTCAGGAAGGGAGACCCAACATGTGCCCATTCTGACACTTCACAGGGACCAGGTTGTAAGATCAGTATAATTAGATGTCAAAAGGGTCAAAACAAAAGAGCCAGGAAGTTACATTTTATATAGACAGTGTTTCAATCTGACTAAATTGAATCATTACATCGTCTGTACAACATTTGTTGCTGCTTATGACCAGTAACTGTTGGAGTATCGCTCTTCTGTGATCCCGACTGCGTTCTAACATCTTCACCGCTGATGCATACCTGAGGATCTCCGGCCCCCAAGCCTCTCTCCCGTGCAGGATGACGTGGATTCTCCGGTCAAGTTTCTGGTTCGTGCTTGGCTGGCTTCTGGTGTCTCTTGCCCACCTGCAAGCCGATGCTCTGTTCCAGTACTCTGTTGCTGAGCTTTTGAAGCTCCGACGCCATGTCGATGTCCTCCAGCCTCTACCTGGTTGCTCCATTCCTTCGGACATCTTCTTCCAGCCAAACCGGAGATACATCCACCGTGGATCGCGCGGTAAGCGCTTTTACAAGAACTCTTATTCCTCCATCCCAACTTGGCTTACCACACGCCGCCGCTCTCGTAACGCTAGCCGGGGAGCTAATCACAGTAGCCTGGCTAGCCTGCCCAAAGTGACTAACTCTGCCTGCAAAAGTAGCTTTGCCACCGTCAATTTCGGTCTCTTGAACATCCGCTCTCTCAATAACAAGGGTCCTCTAATCAGAGATGTCCTTATGGATTATAATCTTGATTTTTTATGTCTGACAGAGACCTGGCAACTGACTAACGATTTTATTCCTCTTAACGAGTCTGCCCCGCCGGGGTTTGTTTACAATTGCCAGCCCCGTGCTTCCGGACGTGGCGGAGGTCTTGCACTGTTTCATCGCGAGACCTGGAAAGTAGTGCCGATTCCTGCTTCTCCTCTATTTTCATCCTTTGAGTATTCTGCTTCATTGTTGCCTGGACCCTCTCCCACAGTTGTGGTCACTGTTTACCGTCCCCCAAAATATAACAAGGATTTTCTGAATGACTTTTCTCAGCTTCTCACCCATCTTTCAACCCTCTCCCATAACTTAATCATCCTGGGTGACTTCAACATTCATATGGACAATATCAGTTCTCTGCTCTCCAGAGACTTTTCATCTTGCCTGCAAAGCTTTGGTCTGAAACAATATATTGACTCTTCAACTCATTGTAAAGGGCACATACTGGATTTAGTCTGTTGTTCTGGCGTCACCCCCTCTGGCTGTAAAACTCACTCCGTTGCTTTTTCCGACCACATGCTCATTACTTTTAACATCACCCTCCCACTATCTAAAATGACCCTCCCTCGCACCATCTACTTCCGGAATATTAAGGACATTTTCACTGCCACCTTTGCATCTGATATCAATAATTTTCCCAGTATATCTGCCTGTTGTTCACCTGATGAAGTAGTTTCTTACTACAACAAAAATCTTCACACACACTTGGACACCCATGCTCCTATGAGATCCAGATCAGTTTCCTTCACCCGTTCAGCACCCTGGTTCACTCCCGCCCTACGCCTTCTGAAATCTCAGGGCCGTCAGCTGGAACGCCTTGCCAATAGAACTGGACTCACCATTCACAACAATATGTACAAGGACCATGTTAATCTGTATAAGGACTCCCTCTCCTCAGCTAAATCTGCCTACTACTTTCATTTAATCCACTCTAATCATCACAATTCTAAAACCCTCTTTTCCCTTCTCACCTCCATTTCAAAACCTCCTGACTCTCTTCCCTACCATATGCAATCCCAGGACTTCTGCAATAAACTTATGTCCTTCTTTGTCTCTAAAATCACGGATATCCATAAACACCTGACTTCATCTGGAGCTGCAGTTTCTGGAGGCAACCTCAACACCCCTTATCCATCCCCAATAACTACTTTTTCCAGTTTCGACCTTCCCTCCGTTCAAGCCATTTCAGATATTATTCATAAATCTAAACCCTCCACATGTCAGCTCGACCCACTCCCCTCCACCCTGGTTAAATCCTGCTGCTCTTCACTTGCCCCTCTCATCACTGAGATTATCCACTCCTCCCTAAGATCCGGTTCAGTCCCCCCTTCACTCAAAACTGCCTCGGTCACACCCATTCTGAAAAAACCTGGCCTGGACCCCACCAATTTCAACAATCTTCCTCCCATATCCAACTTACCCTTCATATCCAAAATTTTGGAAAAATCTGTCGCTTCTCAACTCCATAATCACCTCATGTCCAACAGCATCTACGAGCAGTTCCAATCCGGTTTCCGTCCACTTCATAGCACCGAAACCGCACTCCTCAAAATTACTGATGACCTTCTCATGGCTTCTGATTCTGGACTACTTTCAATTCTCATTCTTCTGGACCTCACAGCAGCTTTTGATACCATTTCTCATCCTACCCTCCTCAGTCGACTATCATCCATTGGTATCACCCACATTCCCTTAGCCTGGTTTACCTCATACATTTCTGATCGCACACAGTTCATACAATTCAAATCCCAGAAATCCGTTACCTTCCCCGTCTCTGCTGGAGTGCCCCAAGGCTCTGTATTGGGGCCTCTCCTTTTTATCATCTACATCCTCCCTCTTGGTCACATCCTCCGTAAACACAACATTAAATTCCATTGCTACGCGGACGACACCCAGCTCTACCTCTCTACTAAACCTTTCTCCTTACTCCCAGCAACCTCCCTCACCCTCTGTTTCCAAGAAATCCACTCTTGGTTCTCATCCAACTTTCTCAAACTGAACAGTTCCAAAACCGAAGTCCTCCTGGTAGGCACACCTCATACTTTCTCCAAAGCCAATAAAGTTTCCATTGCCATTGATAACTCAATTGTCCTTCCCTCCCCTCAGGTTAAGAGTCTGGGTGTCATCCTCGATAGCACACTATCTTTCCAGTCTCACATTAATAGCATCACCCGGTTTGCCTACTTCCACCTGCGCAACATCTCCCGTCTCCGTCCCTCTCTCACTCCCCAAACCACCGTCATCCTGGTTCACAGTCTCGTCACATCTCGGATAGATTATTGCAACTCACTCCTGTTTGGTCTCCCCAATAAGTCGCTCCAGAAGCTGCAGCTCCTCCAGAACTCTGCTGCACGCTTGATTACTCGGACCCCCATCTCTCATCATATCACTCCCATCCTGCAACAACTTCACTGGCTTCCCATCAAACAGAGGATCATCTTTAAAATAATTCTCATCACTTTCAAAGCAGTTCATAACATGGCTCCTCCATACATCTCAGATCTCCTCCATTTAAACATCCCGACCCGTTCACTCCGATCCTCACATACCTGCCAGCTTTCCGTTCCCCCTGCCCGTCTTGTCACAATGGGGAGCAGGGCGTTTAGTCGCTCTGCTCCCCATCTCTGGAATTCCCTACCTCCTGACCTCCGTACCATGGACTCATTTCACCTCTTCAAATCCAAACTCAAAACTTTTTTGTTCAGACAGTCATATTCTGCCTGACCCATATCAGCTCATTGTTGTCTTGCCGCGGTTTAAACTTATTTGACTTTTTAAATGTTTTTATCTGCTTTGTACAGTGTCCTTGGGTGTCCTGATAAGGCGCTTGAAATAAAATGTATTATTATTATTATTATTATAGCCTACTCTTATCCAGTGATTGTTCTGATAAGCTCAATCGTCCTCTTCCCGGGGGAGCTGTCCCCCATCCTGTTGTTCTAGGAGAACGTGTGAAAGAAAGATGAAACCCAAAAATGACACCTCAATTCTGACACCTTTTAAGATCAGATTCTTTTTCTAACATTTAAACTTAGAACATATTATAGAACACCCTTTGACTTTATGAATACAAAATAATTACGGCTTATTCTGGGCATTTACTGCATGTATCGGCCTACCATTTTGAAGCTTGTGTTGGCAATATTAAAGGTTTTTATGAAATATTATTTCTATTTTTCAGCACATGCAGTCAGAGTTACAGAAAATAATAATAGTGCAACAAATAAGGAGATTGTTTTATTTATTTTAAGCAGGATTGTTAAAAGTATGCTTGGATGATGATAGTTCATCTGCGCTACCATGTGTTTGCTATAAGAATGAAAATATTTGAAAATCCAACAGATTAAAACAGATCAGCACATTGTTATAGATTAAACCTGTTCCAAGGGTACAGGAAACATCGCCTCTTCCAAACAATCATGCTTCCTATAGTTGCTGAGATTGAACAGTACTTTGCCAACTGTTTGGCCCTTGTTTTAGAGATCCCCCCAATGCAAAGTCCACAGATCGCCAGCCTGTGTACATGACCTAGACTACCAAACACCAGCACAATAAGCTGGCATCTGTACCCAAAGTTCTCAATGATCGATACCAATGACTGATATTTTAGAGTCTTAGAGCAGTAAGAGTCCTCCATAAACAAGTCAAATGCACATGACACTTCAAATAGTGTAACTTTTTTTCCATTCTGAGAGATTTTAACAATATCGGGTGTATTAGCAATTCCTAAAAAAGAGTTTGCAGGTGAGTTAAACCATTCAGACTGTACAGTAGTGTGTTTAAAGATCTGCTCATCATCCACACAGGGGACCTGAGCAGCAATGAGGTCCACAAGTCTGTCGTGTCTGGCCATATATAGTCCTTTAAGTGATGAACAACTGTTCATGATGTGGGCTACTGACTCCAGGAGTTGAGGGGGGGCATGCAGCATGCAGAGGGGCGAATGGGTGGAAGGAAACCACACTGATAAGTTGTATTTTGTAGGAAGAACCTGCAGACGTGCTTTTACGCAGAAGGTGAGGATCTCATCACTGATGGTGGCATTGCTGTAGATAACTTTCCCTGGAGTTTCAGACTGGACCAGTACTCCATATTTTGAGCTCTTTGAATAGACAAGAGAGTCTGCCTTGATGTTCTAGGCTGGAGCAGGAGAACAGTGTTGTTATGGTGCAGTCTGGCCTCCACAACGACAGACGAGTCCTCCACGACCGCATCAGAGACCTCTACAGATCGGCAGTGAGAGCTCCTCCTCTCATAGAAAACTGCACATTTACTGTGCTTTACTTGTAAGCCAGACCATGTCAGGAATCTATCAGTGCATGACAACATGTTTTTAATCACGCCTTCATCTCGGGATGCAATGACCACATCATCAGCATAACCCAGGGCCGGGTTTCCCGATAACGATGTATCTTAGCTCTTAAGAGCGCTTTCTACGTGCAAGGTTACGAAAGCTCGCAGCAATTCCACGAGCGTTTCCCAAAAATGAACTTAACATGAACGCGCGAGAACGCGCTCTACGTGCTACTTAAGAGTCGCTGTCCATTCGTGAAGTTCTGAAATATAACCTTATACGGAATCGTATTCTGAACGTTTAACCTAATAATTGTCATCTGTTGTGGATTAGCAATCAAGACAAGTCTATAAAGCACCTACAGGCGGAGGCACTGACAAAATGGCTGAAAAATAAAAAATAAATAATACCTTTCAAAAAGATTAAATTAATGTCCTTTTAGAGGAGATAGAGCGAAACAAAGATGTAATTTTTAACAGATTTAAAGGATTTATTTTATTTATTTTTTGTTCATTCATTTAATTTTGATTATAATTATTAGATTAAATTATTTATATTTTTTTGTTTTGTTTTCTGACCTTTTTAATTATTTAATTTATACATTAATTTAACCAACAACAAAAAAGAGTAATAAAGTGTACAATAAAGTACAATCAAAACCTTATATTATAATCACATTGCATTTGAATAAAGTTAAAGGTGTAATCTGCCGGTTGTCCTGCAGGTGTCCTCATAAATCTGTCTTCTTACGATGCACTTGGGGATGTACGATAACTCCAGAGCACTCGTAGTTCTACGAAGATTTTCAAGTGCTACTTAAGCTACGATGCTTTTGGGAAACAGACCGTAATATTAAGATCAGTCGTACGATCGTTTTTACGATCAACTTAGGCTTACGATGCTTTTGGGAAACGCAGCCCTGGACTGGGTTCGGTGACAGGACGTGGGGCGGGGCATGTGCACAGAGCCATTTTAGCCACTGATTTATTGCAATGACAAAGTTCACAGCACTCCATGGATGGACAACCAGTTTTGATTCCTACCTCCAGTGGTATTGGTCTGGTGAGATCTTTTCCACAGATCACTTGTACGTAGGAATCACAATATATATCTTTTATTATGTCCACAAAGATCTTAGGGAGCTGTATGTCTTCCAATGCATCAATCATGACTCTATGAGGCAATGTGCCGAAGGCATCTCTGAAGTCAAGGAAGGCAATGTACAACTTAGCAGATTCATGCTTAAAATCGTCAATGGCAGTTTTTAAGCAAAAAACATGTTCATTCATGCCTTGTCGCTCAATGTAAGCTTTTTGTTTGTTAGACAGAATTCCAGCATTAACCAGCCAAGACACACACACACACACACACACACACACACACACACACACAAGACCAAAGATCATTATTCTTCAACCATAATTAAGTAGATGAGACTAAATTATTATTTGGCATACAATCTAAATGAATAGCTTCGAATAAACTTTATCTTGTCAAGCATGGTATACTAACTAAATTAAGTTGTTTATTCCATAGGTATTCTAGTTTATTTTAATTTTATTTTTTACATCCCCCTAACAGTAAAGTGGGTTATACCAGTTCAACTAAAGCTTCAAATGAAATCATTAGACAAATGAGAATACTTTTGAAAACTGAAAAGAGGCCATGGGCCCTTCATAGATATTCATGATTTTGGAAGAAGGAAGTCGAGTGATGTCATCAGTATGATTTTTATTTTAAAATATTAGATTTTTGTTGAACAGTACTCCAGGGGACCAATACTTTCAAATATTAAAATCAAATATTGTCATATAGACGACTCAAGATGACGTAATTGTTCAAATAACATATTGTTAATTATACAATTTATAAGAAATTGTAACCCTAAAGTGTATTTCAAGTGTGATATTTCTGTAAAGGCTAGGGACAGAAAATGGACATTGGCATACATTTTACCCGAGCTATTATTTTACATATCAGCATCTGTTCAAAACTTTACAATTTTAAAGCAAAACTGTGCTTAGTTATTGAAAGCCATCTTTTTTTCTGAAAAGATGACAACTTACACTTGAAGAGCGCTCATTGTTTTATAATTTTACAATCAAAGACTAATTATGTGAAAATCACCTATTTTAGCTTCAGGTTCTAAAAAGGGTTAATTCACTGTTCTCAAACCATACTCCACTCAACGGTAATCCCCCCAAAAAACAAAATACCAGAAACTTTTTTAAACTATAGCAAAACAAAACATTAAAAATGACTAAATCTCCCTCTTAACATTAATCTGGTACAGAACAATTTTAGCATTTACTAAAGCATTTACATAAGTGTCATGGTAAAGTTGGCACAGTTTCAGTTAAATTTAAGTTTGTCTAAATTAAAAGAAACAAGTTCATAGAACTCAAAACAATTAAACAATCCAACATAATTAAAAAGTGTAAGTTTTGTGAACTCAAAAGAAAAGAAAGTTCTAAATACTCATAAAAGTTAATTTGATTGAACTAATTTGTATAATTTAAGTTGGCCCCAAACTCAACCAATTAATTATTTTGAGCGTTAGGGTTTACAGAAAATCAGCCCGCATAAGCCTCTGTAGTCCATGACACAGCATAAGTAAAGTTGTCTTGAGTGGATATTTAATCGTACTCGTCTTAAGGTCTTCAGAAGTCATAAGGGGTCAGTGGGGATCCCGAGAATATTTAATTTCCCTTAAAACCAAAGATTAAGTTTTTAGATTCACAGAAGACTACACTTTGAGCGCTGTCAAACATGTTCATATAGGATTTAATGAACAAATACAGCATAAGAAAATGTAAAAAAAAAAAGTAAAATATAAACTGTGATATTCTTTTAGGTCTGTCTACGAAGTGGTCACAAGACACATAATAGGCCCAACATGAAAAGTGAGTCTTGATGTTTTTCTGATACACATACGACTGTTACATTTAAAACAAACCTATCAATTAAGTTACGCATTATGAGTCAAGGTGTCGCGGACACACAATTTGTCATGTTTGTCTTCACAATTTGAGCTTCTTTAAGGAAAGGAAAAAAGAAAAAAGTTGTTGTCCCTAATCAGCAGAATACCAAATGATATCTGTTTCCTGTGTAATGTTAGTGAACCACTATTTGTAGAATGATATTGAAATGTATCGAGTTGTTGCCTCTGTTTTTGTGTTACTCGACATTATCTCAGTGTTTCTTGCTATGTTTATTTGTTTTTGTTTAACCGTGATACAATTTTCACGCTTCAAAGAATCTTACAGACCTAAAGTGTTTTTTTCAGAATTTAGACTACTGTTTAAAAGTGAACGTGTAGGGTTATATACAATTGGTACACTGTGTTTTAATTTCACTATAGATACAATTTAATAAACGCTTCAGGGACTGAACTTTAACATTTTAATCTTTGGTAAAAGTTAACTTAAAGTCTGCACAAAAAGAAATTCCATCCTGTCTATCCTTTTCTAAGGGCATGTTATGGATATATTGCGAACAATTCAGGCATATGTTTTGACCGTGTAATGTTTAATCAAAATTCTGCTGGAAAATTAAAAATATATGGTGGATTTACTTAACTTTTTAATGTCAACAGGCTCTACGTAACTGGGTTATGTGGCATTTAATTAACAATGTATATTTCAGTAGACTTAAGTTTATTTAGTAGAATCAGGTTAACATTCTTAATTTCGTCCAAAACTAATAAGTTCAAATATCCTAAAATGAATATCAAACAAAAATTAAAACAAATAATCCAATTGTTTAATTGATTCATTTATTTAGTGAATACGTTCAACAATTTTACAACTTTTACAAATGTTATCTAATAAGAAAAAAACTTTAAAAAAAATATTTACTCCGTAAAGACTCTTAATGTTAAGCATTTGCTAGAAGATGGTTATGCTACATCCAATGTATGTCTTATTATTATTAAAACCACTTTAATTGTTGTTAGCACATCCTCACCCAAGCACATGGTCTACACCTCACCACAATGGTACCCTCCAAAAACACTAACATATCAGAAACTCTTTTAAATATAAACATTAAAGAACATTAAACATTAACAAGTCATCAATTTTTTATCATGATGATGAAAAAACACATAAAATAAAGTTTTATTTTAAATTTACACCCCTATCCAGTCCTGTGCAAAGCATGATGGGGAGGGGGGAAATCCTGTTCCTAGTTTTCTATATTGCTATTTTAACACAACTAAACTCATTTATGTAATCTCAACTCAAATGGATTAAGTAAAACCGTTGAAAAGAATCGTGTTGAATTAACTCCATTTACTTAAGTAAATTGAGCTAGCAATAAATGTTATTTCTGGTCTACTTAACTGAAACATGTTCTTTCACCATGAAAATATTGAGTTAAGCCAAACGCAACTGTTTCAAGTTAGTTTAACGCAATGCATTGTGTTTGAATGAGAAAGCTAATATCGCGGTGTTAAATGAAAATTATTTTTTAAATGAACTGTTTAGTTTATTTAAAAACATTTTTGAGCGAAAACAAAAACTTCTCTTTCATATTGTTTTCATATTGTTTTCGTGCAATCATATTTTTGTAAAGAAAAATATTGTTGAAATAAAAGGTTGAATAACTTAACTCGTCATTTATTTGTCTGAGCTAGTAAAAATTGTATTATTCATCTTGATTCTTACAAATTAATAATTTAATAATCTTCATTAAAATATCATTCAAAACTTCAATCTTCATTAAAAAAAATGAAATAAATACTACAAGATTTAAAAGATTAAATATTTCAGAGATCCTATGTCACCAGAGAGAAGTTTTTGTTTTCGCTCAAAAATGTCTTTTAGTTTGTCAAGAGATTTAAAGCATAGTTTTTGAAGAGTGTGCATGTGTGAATCATAGGCTGTGTCCAAATTCAGGGTCTGCATCCTCCTTAGGATCCTTCCTACCCGGTTGAAGGAGGAGGGGTCCTCCGACGACCGCAATGCCCGGAAGTTGGTGTTTGTGAATTTGGACAGCCTACCCTTCTTTCACATATTTTCAGAGGAGAAAGGCCGCGAAATTTAAAAATACTACTGTTACTGTGTCACGAAATGTAGTTTTAAGAGTTTTTCAGTCGACAATGTAGTTGTGTAAAGCTCAAATCTGTGGTTTATTTATAAAGAGAGCGCCATTTTAAAAATGTTATCTGACGGTTTCGGAGTTGTGAGATCCAGGGATCACCGGGCGCTCAGCGCTCATGTACCCCGTCGAGAACAGCCTTGCCTCGGCTAGAGCTTCTAGACGTTCGCCGCTGTCAGTCTAGTGAGAATAATTCGTCTTGTGTTTATCTAACAGGCGATCTTTGGTTTCATTAATCTATAATTTGTTCCTTGGCAGATTGTTGTGGCTGAGGGCAAAGTGAAGTTTCATAACTTTATACGTTTAGGCTTATTTAACTTTAACGGTGTAGCCTGCTGTATGTTTGACTGAATCGTTTACTTTATTTCTTGACTTGTATAGCTTCTTATACCTTTTAAAAACTGAAATTTAACAAAAAGAGACAGGGTTGCGTCATTTTATTTTATATAGCCTATGTAATAATTTGTTAAAATGTATAAATTTACATTATTTATTATTGTTATTATAATAATATACCACTTGCGATTATCAATCTCTTATAGTTATGCTGTTAAATTATTTTACTATTCATAGTAACTATTTAACTTATTATTTTTATTGTCTATATTCTGTAATTGATATTTCATATTCTATTGCTATTATTATAGTATTATAAATAAACTATATGCTATTATCAATATATTATTATTATTATATTATTATATTATTATTATATTAGTACTTATGATATTATATAATTATACTTTTCATTACTATTTTATTTGCTGTATACTGTTTGTTTATTTTATTGACTAAACTATTTACTATTAGCCTACCTCTCACTTTATCTTATATTTACTATTTGCATTGCACTGTAGTTGTACCATATCATATGTATTACCATAAAGGATCCCACAATAAGAAAACTTTATTTAATTTAATGTCAAAATTAAATTATATCTCAGTATGGGGGTGTTCACAATTCTTATTCAAGAATGAAAAGTTAAATACATGACAAGCCTGAGCTTTGGCCATTCCTTATTAAAAAAATAAATAAAAAAATTCAACCACTGAAAAAATATATTTTTTTGAAAAGCCAGTTTTTAAAAAACTTACATCGAAAAGCATACTCCTCTCCCACTCCACTACCGCTCGCTTCGTCCGCCATTACGCTCTGCCGAAAAGAATTATGGGATAGGTAGGACGGGAAAGGATCCACCACACCCATCCTTCCAATTCGGGGAAAAGGAGGACGTATTTGTGGGCCGCATTTGAAGGATCCTACGAATTTGGACAGCCTTCGTCGCGGCGCTGTGACGTAACATCCTTCAAATGAGTACTCCGAAGGATGTAGACCCTGAATTTGGACACAGCCATAGACTGTAAAAAATATGGACAAAGCGTCTGTGACGTCACCCATAGACTTTCTGAAGAACGGGTTTGAAGCCGTTTATGGGGGGTATGGGCGGCGCCATCTTGGAAAATCTTGGGAAATCCTAACCCCGCCCACCTTCTAACGCAGCGCTCGCTCTGCTACTCCGGTTATATTTCAGGCAAGGAACTATTTTTTTACAGTCTATGGCAACGAAATATGTTATAAAACACCATACTAACTCTTTTCGTTTTCATTTAAAGAAATCTTAAACATTATAGCCACACAAATGTGGTTCAGGCAACGCATATTGATTATATTCACTGCACATAACGTTTGCCTATTTATGAAAAACAAAACAAAATATAACACAAATCTGCCTCTTTTCATTTTAAACATAATATAAAAATTTTAAACATTTTATGGTCCAGGCAATATGTGCATTTGTACTAAACGACAGATTTTGCAGTAAACAACATTACATATCATCTTCGTTGTATTAAAATGACAAAACTCAACCCAGTCTCTTTTTGTTAAATTTCAGTTTTATCAATGTTAGCCATTATAAAAGTATAAGTAAAAGGTATGTAACAGTATAAAACGTTACTTGTGTTTTTTATTGTTTTCCTATGGCTATTGAATGAAAATTAGTATCTGGGTTTAACTTAATACCACTACAAGCCGCTAGGGGGCACTAGTGCAAGAGGGCTACCAAATATAAACCTGTAAAACCCATGAACAAGTCAGTTCAGTTTGGTAGAAGGAAACCTCATGGTTAACTTTTATGCTACCTGCTAGCTGTTGGAAGTCCTTTTCTGAGAACTCGTAGAGTTTATGCTCAGATGTGAGTATTGTTTGACTGTATATTGATGTATTTGAAATGAATAATGTCTGATGTTATGTTTTACTTTCTTTGGTAGAAAGGACTTTTTTTCCATTATCAGTCATTATCGTCATTGGACCAATACAACTCTTGTTGTGCTCTATTGAACTATGTTTGGAGGATCCGCTATAGATCTCTGTGAAACGAGAGTTAGGGATCTGTGGGTTACCATACTGTAGCCATTGACTAACTTCACCTCACCTTCATTTTTGGATTATTGGAGTGTATCATTGCATCGCTCTCAAATAACCTTGTGGATTTAAACTCATCTCATCTCATCATCATCATCATCATCATCATCTCTGCTCATCTAAAGACTGGACATTGACGTTAAGTTTCATTTATTATTTTGTCACACCACCTCAGAGTTAAAGACTTTGCTTCAGTATATTTGTTTATTGTTGGAGGAATTATATAGTATGCACTTATGGAATAAAAAAGATAAAAAGGAATATTTGTTGAATGAAGTGGTTTAATTTTTCAGTACTGGTCAAATTTCTGTTGAACCTCCTCAGTGTAACACCTAAAGAAAAAAGGGGTTGTTGCAGGTATAAGAAGCTATACAAATAAAGCAAACAATTCAATCAAACATACAAAGTCAGCACGAATTTAACCATACATCGGTAAAGTTAAATAGCTTATAAAATTATGAAACTTCCCCTCAGCCAAAACGATTGCCCAGGGAAAAAAAATATAGATTCACGAGACCAAAAATCGCCCATTAGATATACACAAGACGAATTATATCTCATGTTTAACCACTACAGAGACGCCAGAGTCCGCGGCATTGGCGGCAAACCTCAGAACGTCAAGCCGATGAAAGACCGTTCCAGGCGGGGTACATCGCGCCGAGCGCCCGGTCATCGCTGGATCAACTGGAAAAAATTTTCATAAATCTTTAAATAAACCACAGATTTGAGCTTTAAACAACTACATTCTCGCCTGAAAAACTCTTAAAACTACATTTCATGATACAGAAACAGTAGTATTATATGTCAACTGTATTAAAAAAATGGCGCTTCTTATGTTGTCATTCTCCGTGGCGCTGCCTTGTCAGCTGTCAATCAAGCTGTCAATCAAAGTTAACCACGCCCTTATTGTCATACATTTTATATCTAAATACGATCTAAACTAACGAGTTAGAAAAAAATTCACTACCCTCGCCGTTGTCAGGCACTCGGAACCTATCGAAAAATACAATAAAAGTCCATGGGACCAACCTGTAAAGACATGAATTTATGCTGTGAAAACGGACATTTTAACATGGGGGCTATGGACATTTGCTCCCTTTTGGGACCTGCCCCTAGCGGATTTTCGATGTATTGCAGTTTTTCGCACTTCCGGGTAGGCTTCATTTTTCAGATCAGAATGTTGCCGCTTGGTGTGAATGTGCTCTAGTGTGTAAGAACAAGCCTATGATTGAATCTGGAAATAAATTCCATTTATTTCCTCAGATTCCATGTCTGTATTTCGTTTCGTTTCGTTGAACTTTTCATCATTTCATCATCCACCAGAAACATTAATTTACTTAATTTTCATTATTTTTTTATGCAGAAAGATAATTATTTGGTGGGAATGCAACTGTTTTGCTTATTCAATGTCTATGTCAGACCGTAAATCCACAAGAACTTTGCATTATTGCTTGCTTTGGTCTCTTCACTTATCAATCCACCCTATAAATAATTTTCTAGATCCGTCCCTGGTCATGAATGGGCTATTTACAGACCTCTTTCACATGATGACTGTCACAGCTCAGACCTCAGTAAAACTGAAGCAGTCTTGCCCACAATATTTCTTCAGTTTGGCAAATACATCTGTACAGCTGAGTCCAGAACCACTGAGTCCAGAACCACCGAGTCCAGAACCACCGAGTCCAGAACCACCGAGTCCAGAACCACCGAGTCCAGGACCACCGAGTCCAGAACCACCGAGTCCAGAACCACCGAGTCCAGGACCACCGAGTCCAGAACCACCGAGTCCAGAACCACCGAGTCCAGGACCACCGAGTCCAGAACCACACTGAGTCCAGAACCACCGAGTCCAGAACCACCGAGTCCAGGACCACCGAGTCCAGGACCACCGAGTCCAGAACCACCGAGTCCAGAACCACCGAGTCCAGGACCACCGAGTCCAGGACCACCGAGTCCAGAACCACCGAGTCCAGGACCACCGAGTCCAGAATCACAGAGTCCAGGACCACCGAGTCCAGGACCACCGAGTCCAGGACCACCGAGTCCAGGACCACCGAGTCCAGGACCACCGAGTCCAGAACCACCGAGTCCAGGACCACCGAGTCCAGAACCACAGAGTCCAGGACCACCGAGTCCAGAACCACACTGAGTCCAGGACCACCGAGTCCAGAACCACCGAGTCCAGAACCACCGAGTCCAGGACCACCAAGTCCAGGACCACCGAGTCCAGGACCACCGAGTCCAGGACCACCGAGTCCAGGACCACCGAGTCCAGGACCACAGAGTCCAGGACCACCGAGTCCAGAACCACCGAGTCCAGGACCACCGAGTCCAGAACCACAGGACCACCGAGTCCAGAACCACCGAGTCCAGAACCACCGAGTCCAGGACCACCGAGTCCAGGACCACAGAGTCCAGGACCACCGAGTCCAGAACCACAGAGTCCAGGACCACCGAGTCCAGAACCACCGAGTCCAGGACCACCGAGTCCAGAACCACAGGACCACCGAGTCCAGAACCACCGAGTCCAGAACCACAGAGTCCAGGACCACTGAGTCCAGGACCACCGAGTCCAGAACCACCGAGTCCAGGACCACCGAGTCCAGAACCACCGAGTCCAGGACCACCGAGTCCAGAACCACCGAGTCCAGGACCACCGAGTCCAGAACCACCGAGTCCAGGACCACCGAGTCCAGAACCACCGAGTCCAGGACCACCGAGTCCAGAACCACCGAGTCCAGGACCACAGAGTCCAGGACCACCGAGTCCAGGACCACCGAGTCCAGGACCACCGAGTCCAGGACCACCGAGTCCAGGACCACCGAGTCCAGGACCACCGAGTCCAGGACCACCGAGTCCAGGACCACCGAGTCCAGGACCACCGAGTCCAGGACCACCGAGTCCAGGACCACCGAGTCCAGAACCACCGAGTCCAGAACCACTGAGTCCAGGACCACTAATTCCAGAACCACCGAGTCTCTGGATGATCTTGTCTTTCACAGTCTCTAGTTTGGTGGATCAGTCTGGTTCCTTCACCTTCAGAGGAACCTGTTTTTAAGGGGTAAAAAAATAAATAATCAAAAATTATTTGTCAGAAAATTATTAAATGTTTTTATTGAGCTTTTGTAACATTTTAAATGATTATTATATTATATCAATATCAACCGTTCACCCTCCAACTACTTTAAGTCTGTCCCATGACCAAAAATGGATAAAAAGGAGAAGGTAAAATGATAAGCTTTTTTTTTTTTTTATCACTGTAAGTCTTTAATTTGATCAACACATTTAACAACGGCTATCTCTGGATCAACTTTGCATTTCAGGGCTTGACATCAACGCCTGTTTGATTGTCTGGGACAAGTGTTTTTTTTTTGAAGGGGCAAGAGTGTGAAAGTGAATTTTACATGCACGACCGGACAAATAACTTAAAACTTTATTGATAAAAAATAACTAGGGAAGCATGGAAACGCAAATGATTCTTTTTCTATCAGCTACTTAGTGTAAAAAAGCGATTGATAATGGATAGTGTATATCTGGTAACAAGGTTGCACTGCTGTCTGTCTCTTTGTGAGAATTTTTTTAATTTATAACAACACAACAGCCATAACGCAGTACTAATCGGTGTTCTCGAGTATGTGCGCTGAAGGCTGAACGAAAACTCCCGAGTTGTAACAAGTTGTGCGTGTAGTGCACTGTTCTGCCTCGAGGCTCGTGGGTGTGTTTTCCTCTCTGGAGTTGTATTTAAGGCAGCAGTCAGATACATCTCTCTCTCTCTCTCAGACTGAAGCTGCTCATCAGATCC